>LUCH01001084.1:29813-102205 GCA_013368495.1 Paragonimus heterotremus
TCAAAAATACGTTGCTTAAATGTGTAACCTCATTTTGTGTCTACTCTTTCACATGCTTCTGTGGAGCAGGTTATGTTGGTCGCACAACCAGGCACCTTTCCCAGAGGATATGTGAGCACCACCCCACATGGCTGACTAAAGGCGAGGTGAAGTCGATTTCGAGTGCAATTCTGGCGCACCTTGTTGACTCAGGCCACCAAGTCTCACCAGAAATAACTTTTGAGCCCATTTACCGCTTGCCCAATCGTCAATCCAGAGGAGCCAAATTTCTTATCCTGGCCACCTCGGAAGCGATCGGAATTCGGTTGCGCAATCCACAGTTGTACGCTCACAAGAAATTTGTACAAGCCCTACGGTTACCATAGCCTCCCGTTACTGACTCGACATCTCCGAAGGTCAATTTTTCACCTAATTGCTCCCCAATTTACAACCGCGTGATGTAATTGTTTGACTAATTGCCTTTGATTTTGCTAGCTTGACAACCATGATGATATAAAATGTTATGTAATTGGTCCGATGATGAATAACCGAAAACAGACTGTTCACTAAAACGCCTTTTCACTTCTAATGAACTCATGGGGCTATTCGAATCGTTGAAACAATCCAAAGAAACCATTCAGTTCGATGACGATGGATGCTCATAGGCGAGTTGATGGGGGTAGCAACGAACAGTTCATTGGGCCCAACAATGGTCGATATTTTCTCAGAGTGGCCGAAGATGGATTATCGGATTGTATTGATTATTCTTTGCTTCACAAACGGAACGTGGACACTCTAATGTTAATCGATTCTGATCATTCCATAATTCCATTACACCAGTTTAATTAAACTCACCGAAATCTCTGTCACCGATGAACAAGACTTAAACGACTCACTACGAGCCTTAGATACCTTTATTTCTAGGCGTTTAGACGGTACATATAGCTGGCCTGTTTATCGGAAAACTACATGGAATGGACAGTACTTACAATTCTCTTCATTTACACCCGTGGCTTACAAACATGGTTTAGTGCGAACGCTTTCTCATCCAGCAAGGAACTTGTGCACGGCCCACCGCATAAAGTTTGGAGAGAAGCTCTTTAGGACTACTCTTTTTGCGAATGGATACCAGGCCAAATATGCTGAAATTCATTGCGCCGAAGAAGCACGTTTTCCTCAACCTTCCTGACATACGAGACCAGAATATTACCGATTTACGTCATAAGTTGAAGTCTGCCAGTCATCGCACATATCCCGCAGCGGAATTGCGCCTGTTACTTCCCACAAACAGGATCAGTCTCCATTGCCCGATCGTTCTTTCTCGAATAACTCAGCCTTTTGTTATTTACCAGTTCACTCGCAGTTGTGGTGACCCATACATTTACAGAACAGGCCGAAACGTGCGATAGAGGAAAGCGGAGCACATCCTAGAATGGCTAATGCAGACAATGATTCAGCGCGGGTCAGCACACGAACACCCGGACAGAAATCCGGTCTCTTCGATCTAAAAACACTTAATTGCAACCGGTCATGTGGATGACCCCGCCACTTCATTTATGGTCGCAACGCCAAGACGTTGGTGTTTTCCGAGACGCTGTCAATCAAGAGTCACGCACCGACTCTCTGTTGGCAAAAGGTGCTGACGCAATCGATTTCGTTACCATGGTAGTGGAACCGTTCATCCCACTCTGATTGCCTTCATGTGACGTGCATTCATTTTATTTTTTTGTCGCAATGCCCTAAACCAATAACTGAATGTTTTGTGTAATCGACTGAGGAGAAGAAAAGAAACACTTATATCTCCTAATATGTACTCTTCCATCTGGACGAACAATAAACATCATTAGAAAGTCAGCAACAAATGTATTTGATAAGTTCCAGATGAAACCACCTTCATCCTACGCCGTAAATTGTCCACAAGAGATTGACATCCACAAAAACTAGTCACATACAACCAATGGTCCGATGCTAATTTTCTTTGATTCCAACCATAAAGAGATCACACAGCTTACGATCGAAAATTCAGCCATGTAAACTTCGGATATAATCGGAGTTACCGCGCCAGTCAGCTGAATCCGAGCTAGGTTGTTCGGGTTAAGCGAACAAATGTCGCTTTCACCACAGACAGTTACTTGAAATCTGTAGGCAACTGGTCGCTTTATTCTATTTCATTTACTAAGTACAGTAATCCACGCTCCCTACATGACATATCCTCGGATGAGAAGATATACGAGAACCCCCAATCTGTTGCTCTGTTAGAGACAACGACATGAACCTCCAACTGCAGAATGAAAATGCATGATATTCAAAAATGATCACAACAAACTTTTTTGAACGAGAAAATACGCCCTCACTTGTCTAAGATTGCCTTCTATTTCAAGAGAGATGAACTATAAGGGAACATTTTTAGTCGGCCCTATCAATGGGGAGATTGCTTTGTTGATTAGGCAACATATTGTCAATATCTGTTTATTATCACAGACCGCAATAAATATCACACGTGATTACAACGTTAACAGTATGACTAGTAAACAGTATTTAGGCTGCCAAATGTGTATCGAGAACAGATTTCCGCACAGGCTGACAATGAAGGATAATCCATGTCAACATTTGCTGCTAATGCCATAAACGATCACATGGTCTCTCAGCCGTTAACAACAGTTATTGTAAACTTAGCTGTCTGATAAAAATGATTGTTATATTTATTCGTAGCACTGTAACCTGCCAGCCTAAAACCTTTAATCAACCTAAGGAAACTAATATTTGGCGACTGACATTTTTACAAAAACCTTGGTTAGTATCAACTGAAAGGAGTGAGTAAGCAATCAGGGTGAATTTAAAGTCCGTTAGCCGATTTGTTGTAGACACTTATCGAAAATAACGCACAACAGTAGAAGTTAAAAACGACTGCTAGCAAAACAAATTCAATCAGCAAAGGCTGATTTGTAAGGAAAAATAGAGAAGCTACGGAAAAGAGAAATTCCTCCAAGTCAGTTCTCTCAGTCGGTAACCCAAACTAGAAGGAAATTTAACTATGAACTTAATTTTCTGGGCGAACAGATAACAGCATATCCCATTCGTGTTGTTTCAATTGCACGGAAGCGTGGCCAGAATTCAGATCCCGAACTAACTGATAAGCTCTTACAAAAACAAAATTGCAAACACTTGGTCCCAAGTTATAAGCGAAGGGAGACACAACAGTTAAGGAGAGTGAGAACGAAATTAGTATCTAGTGCTTCTTTTCGAAATGGCTAATGGAAAAGCTTGTCCGAATGCGAAAGCTGCAATCGAATGTGAATGGCGTTCGATTTAAATCAACCAAATCACCAACTGCCCATCAGACAATTGCCAATAACACTTGAAAACATATACTACCGACAAACGGGAATAGTAATATGAATCATTACATATCTCTGTAGTGAAGGTTAGCCTGAACGTTACCGGTGTCCGTGAAATCGGAAGCGGTCAAACCAATCCCTGAAACCAATTTTAAAAAAAGCATCGAACTCTTAGATAATCACTTGATTTTGGAGAGAACAACCAATGCTGCAAGTTCAAAACATTAAAGCCAGTAAACAAAGATGTCGCAGTATAACTTGGCAGTCTGTTTGAATCAGCAGCTGATCAAAGACGTGGATAGAAAAGAAAAGCGACAAGCACATTAACGAGGAAATGATAGGAGGAAAAATAAAAATGCCAACCGGGAAAGAAAGATACAGAGCTACACAGACTGGGCGAAAGCATCACAGATAGAACATACGTAACAAAAATGTGGAAAAGAAAAGACAGTTACGAGTAAATACAATGGCAAATATGACTGTTTTTTTAAAATAACCGGCACCCTGCGACGAAAAAACTCTCGTAAATCAAACCATGTTGTCATCCAATTTAAAATAACGCGCTCCGGTACGAGAGCGGAAGAAGAAACACGACTTCGGTAAACGCCAGGAGTGAAAACAGGTCAATTTGCGTAGCTCCGAGATGAAAAAGACAGAGGAACTTAGACATACAAGGAGGATCAAATCTGCAAGATAAAAAAAAAGAGAAATCGGGAGAAATATGGAAAATGGCATTGAAAATGAAAAGTGAGCTCATAGACATCTCCAACACTTATTCTGAGCAGGGTTTTGCATTTTAGTTTTGCATTTGACCAACATTGTCGCAACCGTTTCAAGTCATGTTTGGCCAGTATTGGCTACAAAACCGGCTTGTCAGAAAGAATAGCACACACACATACAAAGTACATTCGGTTTGCATCGTGGAGTGGTTAACCGAAGCGCAAGATATGAATACAAACGTGTTATTGTGCGCTCTCGTTTTGTGAACCAGTCTGACCTAAACCACTGACGCTAATAGCTGACAGTACGTTAAAGTAATCCAAATGTATAGTGAAACATGATGTGCACTAGTAGTCGGTGGCGGAACCAACTCAATCCTATTGGACAGCCACTTGGTGAAGTGACATAAAACAAGTGAGCCACAGGGTAAAAGCAGTGAGCATTTGATAGAAAGATAACGAGGAAAGTTTACAGTAAAACGAAGAACCCATAGTACCTTGTAAAATTGACATCCATTTTTATGACTGCTTTGAGAATCCAAGATGATGGTGCAGTGGCACTACGAACTATTTATGGCTGGAACGAAAACACTCAGAAGCATACTACGTACATATTTCAAGTGCCCTTTATTGAGGTGAAATCAGCACACACACACACGCACACAGAGATGGACATAATTATCACATCTCGTAGTCCTTGTGAGGGTAGTCAGAAACGGCCGAATCATCACGCGTTCACTGAAACGAAACCCAGAGAGATTACACAACATGGTACTTTTTCTAAACACCTTCTTTCTGAAGACAGCAATGCCGTAACCATAAAAAAAGATCCGCCGTATGCTCATAGGATCGTGTCTCACTGCCTAAGCAATCTTACGCAATCAGTAGTGCGACATACAACCTATTCACTAATGTTTCTTCTTCTAGGTTATTCCAAGTCATTGTTGAGGTGAGTGGCGACCCGAGCCGCAGTACCTTCTGGCTATCAGGTTATGATGACGATGATGATGATGATTACATGCTAGCGATTGGGAGCTGCAAGTGTGCTAAGAAGAGAGAGCATCGCCATGGACTTCATTCAAGAGGAGATCATGTTATCTCGAACAACAAAAACAAGAGAAAATCTTATCTGAACAATAGGATAAATATGAAAATCTTTTAACATTTGTAGTTCGTAATAATGGAAACGTTAACTGTTGACTCCACTGACGTCCTGCTTGGTGTGACAAAGTAGCAATCGGAAACATAACAAATGGCTTTGTAACTCAAAGATTCAGACACTCAAACAAAACGTCGAATGCTTAATTTGACATACATGTTAGCGCTGTCACAATTAAATTGGAAGGATACGGACCAAAAAGACAAATCTCGATACAGTACAGAGTGTAATGTTTTCTGCAGTACCACGATGGTCTTTTGCTTTTATGCAAAATGTTTAGTCCTCAGTTTTTGCAGCGTGATTTGCTAGTTGGTATGTGAGGTACAAGGCAAGACAAAAAATTGCGACATCTCAGCTCGAACCCACAAGAATGTGGTTGATAATCGAGCATCGCTGTTGCAAATCAACGGATTTTTTTTATCAAGACAGCAAACACTGCAAATGTCATGGCTGAATTCAACGGAGCAGGTTTCACAGGTTTATAAAAATAAAATCTTAAAAAATTTCTCACCAAAATATCACATCTGAAGATGGAATACATGGGGTCACGGATAGAACTAACTTATCAATTTTCAAATACTTCTTCACACGAGTGTTGAGACAATCGATGAGAGTATCTCTTATTTTTGAGGAAAGAACTCAAGACCACTAAGCCAACCGAATTAATGCCAACAATATGTGTCTGATATCAGCATAACAGCTGAATCAAACAGTTAAATACCAACACTTGTAACGGATCATGCACTGGTATCTAACATCATTACCAGAGTGAACCCCAGTGTTGTAAACTTATTATGTTGCACATAAAGATTCGGTTTTGAACATGTACCACACGTTTGTTGTTGTGTGCACGCTACGAGCTGTTACATGTTGGCGTGAGGGGTTAAGCAAGAAAGTGATGCTCCGTCTATAGACCACAGTGTTCGCCTTCATGTGACACAAGATCACATATGGGATGAACAATGTCAGACTGCTCTAACCAAAGCAGCAACCACAGCAACCGGACTCGAACTAATGATCGTACGGTTAACAGTCAAGCGTCGGTACCACCGTGTTACCGTGGTCGGCAGAAGGCCCTGTGAAAAATACTTAGTTTTAAGCCAGATTACACATCTCCCTGCAAATCCGGTAACCGTAAACCCGTGGTCCAGTGAACGAGTGCTTAGACTATCATTCTGTCGTGAACGAACAATCAGACACTTATTCACAAATCATGACTTTTAATCTTCGGTGTATCTGTTACTTAAAAAACCCAACGAGATTGAAACAGTGTTGCTCGACACGTTGTTGATGGTTATTAGGATCCACCGTTTACAAAAACCTCCTCCAATCCCCTTTGCAGCCGAGTTGGATGTTTGACAATTTGAAGGCCAAACACAACTGGTTGATCCATTTCGGCTTACAAGGAAATGGAGAGCAATAGCTATTGAGTAAATCAAATAAGTGAAACACCGAAAACGAATTGGTGTGTACTTCCATGTTTCCAAGGTAACTCTTACATCCAAACGTTCAAAGTTTCTCTTCTACCAGTGCATCAGCGATGCCCAAATAAAATTCTGAACAACACCAATAAACGCCACACTCAGGAACTGCTCCTGGTTAATCAATTTAGCAATGTACTTTAGAATCAGAAAGAAATCATTTAAAAAGTGAAACCCGCTTGAAACCGAGTTTTCCAGATATTAACCAAACAAACAGACTAACCGATGAAGGAAAGAGATTCCGTTTGAAAAACTTTCTGTAATGGAGGCAAGTAAATGACCAACAACTGGCCAAACAAGGAAAGCGCCACTGCGATCAGAAACATTCGATTTGTGGTGAATCCGAGTGAGAAGATAGATTTTTTCTGCAACAAACGACACGGGTTTTGGAAACAGTTTGAAAGGTTCGATGATAGAAGTTATTGTTATGGAAAAAACGTGCAATACAAAAAGACATGAAATCATCTGAACTAGCGGGAAACACTTTTGATGTCGAACTGGAAATCGAATTTATCGAACAATGAGCTGCATGCTCTTTTGTGTAAACCCATCTTTCCTTGAGATTGGTTACATTGGCTAGTCGATCACAGAGCTGACAGAAAGCGTTCGCAAGCACTCTTTTTATGTGGCACAAAACATATGTAGTGGGGTCAATGAATGCGGTCACAGCGATCATGCGGTGGCCGCATATACATCGGGGTTTAAGTTCATATCCGTTTTTCCGGCTGGATTAAGAAACACAACATGAAGACGATGTTCAGGATCTTCGACTGCCACTGTTACAGTGGAACACATCAAGAAACGTCAAGACAAGTGGTGCACATTCATCACTTGTTGCCCACTGAATTAGGGGTGGAAAAGCGCGTGCTACCGTTCATGAGCGAAACCTGGGAATGGTGATTTCAGAAGACTTCCGCCTGCTCACTAACTGCTCCTCGAGAATGAAAAAAGTTAGCAGGACATTTAGGATGTTAAGCTGGATATCCGTGACATTTCAGTTAGAGGGCTTTTCCTGGATGTTTAATTCATTTCAAGTGATATTTCATAAACCAACGCCTATTCCTGTTTACAAAACAGATATCAATATAAATATTTTCTTCCTTTATGCTGAGCTTTTTTTTAACATGGCACGGCAGCCAGTCACCTAATCTGCAAAATTCTAACGATTCCTACCGGAATAGGCCTCCCATCATATATGTGTAAAACACAAACACTCAAGGGCAACATGCGCGCGTTTTTTGGCATTTGTTTAAAACTTACTACGTCACACAGACCGAAGTAAGGTGGTTGGATAAAACAGTAGCCACATAAACGTAGAACCCCATGTCGTATTACTAAACGTGTAGTGGTATTTAGATAACGCGGCAGGGCTTCGCATGAATACAAAGGAATCACTCATCAGGATACCACACACCTGTAATCCAACACAGAAAGGAGTAAAGAGGGGCTGCAGTAGGTAGCTTTAAACAATGGAACCTTGACAACTCGATGGTTTAACATGATCGCTGACATTGTAGCATATATAACCGGAAAATGTGAAACATCGTTCAAGTGGTAAACGTGGAATTTTACGTATCCACTGGGCGCAGTAGTCATAGGAACTAGTCACCGGTATCTGATTGACCGTGAAGTTGAGAGAATAGTTCTTCATTGCTAAGTGTGTCAAACTACTTGGAGCTATATAAATGAACTTTTCTTCTCGATACAAACAAGCAGAAAGTACCTGACTTTACTACCTTCTTATACAGTTCTGTGACGACTGTGAGTAAATGCAGTTTTTTTTGTACCAGACCGTTCAGTTGAAAGCAGACGGAAAATTCAACGTGAATAAACATTAGTACCCCATACCGAAGCGTTACGTTTCTGATAGCTGTAGTTATGATGTCACAAATCGTCTGTTTCACAGAGACTTCAGCAAGAGCAAAGCAGAATCAACGAGTTAATCCTAACGCTGAACATAGCGTGTTCAGCAGGAGCACAGTAAACGAATGTTTATACACAGGCAGCGCGAGCCCATTGAAAGTCTACTGACACACCGGGAAATGAATTCTTTGATGCTCTCTTTGATTTTCCGAGAGAGATTTACTGTTAGGGCCAGGGTAAACCTGACCCGTAGAATACGATTCCGCTGTCAGAAATCGGATAGCTTAAGCCATTACTGAGATATGCATCGGCGTGGGATTCAAATATTTCTTCGCGCGCTCACGCCACCGCAAGGTCATGATTTTCTATAAATACAGACCGATTTCTCATGTAAATTTACAAAGCGTCTGGTGGCTAAATACATTGCTATCCGGAGTCTGCTTTGTCCGTGTTCTCATTGGTTCTTGTCGTTCGCAGTTTGGGTGACCAATCGGAAGGGGTTTCTATTCGCGTTATCCGTTCATCGTTGCTCATAGCAGTTATTCGCGTTCGCGTTCAGTAGGATTCAGTTATAACATTTAGAATCCAGAGATAAATATGCATGCTTTTGGTACGAACACACACTGTCTGTTTTGCCTACGAAAAAAGAGTGATAACGAGACTCACTTGCTCTATGAGGACGACGCATTGACATGCGTTTCACAAAGCACAACCCGTGATGTTCTATGTTGACAGCTTATGCAACGTATTCCGTGGTGGTTTAATCGTGAGACAGCAACGCCAGTGGTCGCTTGTGTTAGGGCTTTCCTAAGATAGATTCAACAACACACACTTTGTTTGAGTGGACGGTTTGGGACGCAGATCATCTATCACTGGCTCACTCTAGATGTATTGCAACAAAACATCGTTCAATAGAATGGTCTTTACCGTCCGATTCCCACTTTTTCAGGTCACAGACGTGTTCGCCTTCATGAGCCAGGATTCCAGCTCACAACGGAACGGTGGTTTCCACTCACATTTCGTGTGCACTTCTGCCTGATTTGTGTCTGGCTGATGCCTTCTATCGTGGTTTTTTCGCTTGTCATATCTCGTCCGTTGGTCCGATTTCGTTGGGTGATGGCTCGTCCGGTCACCCGTGTTGTCTACAATCCATCCGCTGTGGGCTTCGGTCATCTCGCACCACCACGTCGAGGTATTCTACCGAGTATTGGAATAAACGCGCCTCTGATTTGGTCAGCCATTACAGTATGGATGATCAACCGCATTCTCGCGGTTGTTGGGTAACGTGTTGTGTAACACTGCAGATGTGCTCGTGCATAATTATGGGCTTTATAAGACTGCATTAATTGAACGTGGCTACCGTGGTGTAGGGTATACATACTCAAAGTACTTTAAAGTTTTAACCCACTGGATTTCCCTGAGTTCTGAAGATCTAGTGAAAGACATTCGCGTATTAACCTACGGTTACGTGAAATCAAACAACTCAAAAATGCGCATATACTGTCTAGTAATATTACAATCGGTACGTCCAGTTGTACCGTCGGAAACCCAAGCAGATTTATGCAAATTTAAGACATTGTTTGAACGGATCCATTAACATTCACTACTGATGACGACAAAAGCTGGAAGGTGCCATACAATGAAAACAAAAACCAACTGCGATCAAGAAAACAACTGGGAGAAAAACAAGACGAACGACAATATGCTGTGTGTAACAGCGAGGATTTCGAGACTACGCGCACGCAATATTTGCAACGCGGGAACGTACCTGGGAGCGAAAACTGAGCGCGTTGAACATGTCGAACAACACAAAACACGTGAAGGTCATGGTTGTATCTCGAGGTGTTACGTGGTTATCGGCCATTTCCAGCCAAAATATCCAGAAAGTGCCTCCCACAATAATCGAGGCAGCGACCAGGACGTTGGTCATTAGCCGGCGATCGAGTATGGGGTCTTGTGCACGTCGCGGTGGTTGTTTGATCACCTGTAACAAAGTGTCCGGCACTTTAGGCAAGCGAAGAACAACGTAATTAAGTTTGAAACCCGCAGACCACTAACACACATTGCAGACTGTGCATCGGCGACTACCGCATTTAAGGTTGGCGGCTCAATCACAGATTTAAACAAATGTTCACAATGAAGCAAACAAAATAGGCACGAACTCTTGCACTAGTGATCGGAAACCCCCCAAAAGTCATTTTACTTTCAAATGAAGTGCATGAACTACAAGTTCTCATAATCAGAAAAGTCGCTTGAGACTAACATCTTCACGTGTAACAAGACACCCCGTCCAGAAAAACTCTGTATTGCATTCTTAACAAAGGATGTCCAGATTTATTAGAAGCTGACGGCTCTATTTCGAAAACTTTAGATCGGTGAAATCGCTCCAAACGATTAAGGTTTGAATAACATAGTCTCCATTAACAAAAATTGCTCACACACTTCGTGTGCGAATCACAGAGAAACTAGCCCGATTTCTATTGTGTCGAAGTTGCTTGTAGACATTGTACTCAGTAGACTAGGCGAAAAGCGAGAACATATATATGTGAGGAGTACGCTGGGTTCCGCTCTGGAGATGGAAGCATTGATCACATCTTCACACTTCATTAGATGGTCGAACTCGACCATTCACATAGAGGGCCAACCATTGCTGTCTTTTTAGACATCAGAGGGGGATTTGATTTAATCAACAGAGCTACACTCTACGAGTGCCTATCAAGGAATTAGAAGGAATAGGAGTCAACGGTCAACGATATGAAAGTAATTCATTGTCGAACATCGGGTCAGACTAGGGTATAGGGCATGGTATACCTGAAGCGCAAACGAAAACAGAATAAGAGACCAACATTGTACCGGCCAGAGAGAATTCGTTAGCAGCTAACTACAAGGGAATAGATGCTGTATAGTGCACAACGTCGCTAATTAGTAATGATACAAATCGAAAAGAGTGACTCCCATGTTGAAACTAATAAAAGTTCTCTAAGTCACAAAGATCAGAAACCAGAACGAACTCAGGTGTACAAAAACGTGCGTGCGATTACGCTTCTTCACGTATCTTGTAAAAGGTGCCTAGTACTAAACAACTTCGTAAACCAAACTTCACTTGCGATCTCACTCAGTCATGTAGCCCATATGGTGATCCTACCAAACGCGACCAGTTTTGTGCAAGCAGCAACTTTGAAGATGAATACTTAACAAACGATCTTTCCTCAAGTAGAACATGGTTTATGATGACACAAAACGGATGCAGAGTACACCCACCCATTCGTTGAAAGTTTCACGTCTTTCTGTCACCACAAATGGCACAAGTTGACAAACGCCATTCTAGCCTTTGAAATGTGACTGCTGATCGTCTCCACCACACTTCCATCAACAGTTCTGCAGCTGCTCTAATAGACGTAATTGTTCGCAAAATACATTATGTCAACGTTGGGGGCAGGTATAGACTCTTACAAAATGTGTACCGGCAGTTTATACTGTCATGGAGTAAAAAACGTTCCATACCGACGACCCATTTTAGAACACTGATAAAAATGGCTGCGAATGAATTCTCGAGGTAGTAGTTCTTCAAACCAGTGAGTTGGCTGATGAGTGAGCATAGTACCGGGTTTAATAACGCAGAGGTCCTGCTTCACATAGATAAGCAGTTGAGAACAGCATCCAAAGGTCCAGCCTATGAAAGTTGTGACTGGCTCATAAACCGTCCCATACCAAGCACAGCCTTGCAGAAAGCTGTTTCATTCCCGAGACCTTGAAATCCCACGAAAAGTCACCACTGTTAACGGCTGTGGAAACATACGACAAAATCGGTGGATTCTACACTCCAAGAAAATGGTAAATTCTGAAATTTACTAAACTGGATAATTAAATCGTAAGAATGAGACCTAATAAAAACACTGTACACATGTTAGCTCTAGACTGTAAATGTTTATGAGTAGTGGCCTGAAAATTTATCCTACTACGTTGAATTCGTCTGTAAAGTTTAGCGAAAAGTGTTCAATAAGCAAGATATATCAAGTCTGAAAAAAAGCAAATTGCCTATGAAGGAAGAGTGCAGTATTGGAAGATGCTACTGATAATCGGAAGAGGTAAAGATAACCGGCTGTTGAGGTGCGTAAATTGAACAATATTCGTAGAACGATCATGGAGCTCGATAAAAAAATACGAGGTTTGTGTTGTGAAAATTCAAAGAGCGAAAAAGTGTACAACATCAGTAAATGTGTTGTTGCCAGCTAGAAGTACATTACGACACCATACCTACAGAGAATAATAAAGTACGCCACCACAAAAAGTACAATGGGAGTTGAACGGAAGATACGGAAAACGAACGTGCTACGGACGACAATTTTGCTAACAAATGTATGCGTGTGAAACAACGAATTCGGCGGCAAATTAGAAAAACATCTGTGGTAGTAAAAATAGTTATGTTCTTTTAAAGCCCAGTGTACCCAAGTTGGGCATGGAAAATGTTACAAACAGGCAAAAGAAGCGTTATGTTTCTTGAGTTTAGCTGTGGTTAGTGCTCGTCACTAGTGCATGTTCTTGTCACGGCTGTAACTAGAAATCCTACCACACTTTCACAAGACAACCGTTTTGACCACTGCACCATTGACTTCATTTTAGGTAAGACCAAATTGTCATGAGCTATCTGCTTTCGACGATCGTCTGAGGAAAATCACATGGGTACAGTTGCAAAACCAAATGTAAAATGATAACGTACAGGGAAGTGTGGTTGCAACAGTCTTAGTCTGTACGAAGTGGTTTTACTTCATCAATTATGATGGCTCAGATACGTTTTGTACGAGTCTACGTATCGCGCTCGCCACATGTTTTGTGTTCCCCGTGTATGGTTGAAAAAAACGACATCACAGAGAGCTGATGTCTTAGAATGGAGACATTGACATCTAGTTTGAACTATGTTGGATCTACCAGGCTAGGATCCAAACGATGCTCAGCATCGTGTGTTAAAGACATCGAAGAGTACGACCGGAAGCCTCAGTTAGTGGCTGAAGTGTCCTTAAGTTTGTCGTCGCGGTTCTAATTTTGAAACAGCAACGAAAAGTACCTCTATCTTTTGTCACCGTTGTAGTTCTTGCTCTACGTGGTTTTTGTCTACCAGATTAGCACTCGGCCTGACATCAAAGTTGCACACAAAAATTACCGATACGGAGTGCAGTAGACTTGCTAATTTAAATCAGACCGAACTGTTGAAAACATGAACCTCAGCTGATTCTGAACCAGCGACATGGACGGCATACCTCAAACTGGCATGTGTGCTACGAGATAGAAGCATAACGTTGCTGTCATTGGTTTTCATCCAATCAAACCCTATATGCCTCACAAATGGGTTTCAGTTAACTAAAATTTAAAAAGAAATAACCGTTTCGGGTCAGAGAGTAAATGGGGTTAACCGAGCTTCCAGTCCTGGAAACGAACACTACTCACAGTTTCTAGCTTATTCAGGAGATAACTAATTTTGTTTCGCTAAGTCATTCGTACCGTAGGAAAATGGAGTGTGAGGTCGGTCAAGGAATCATAGTGTGGTATACGCTGAGCCAGCACATTTAGTACATGATCTGGTCAACTAACGCTACACATGTCAGAGTTTGAGTGGGAATATTTGTTTGGTCTCCACTGCCAAAGTCTGCTTCTGATCACTTTACTGTTTATTCGTAGACGTAATCAGATTCAAAACGGTTGAATGCAAACACTGACAGTCTCAACAGAATTCACATTTCCAGTATTTATCGATTATGTTTCGCAGGGTTAAACTATTCTAACGGACTACATAAATGCAACCCTAAGTTTAAGCAGAGAAAAATTCTGATACCAAAAATATCCCGAGATGAAAAAGACATCCGGCCCCAACTTTATCTCTTACACCATGCTTTTAACCAATTCCGCAACTGCATCACCTTTTCTAACTCTGGCGTTCTCGTCAGTTATGGAGAAACACGCTAAAAGTTGAGGCTGAGTAAGATACTATGAACGATTAGTAATAACAGAATACGCTACAGATAATCATTCATGCTTCTTGAAAACAGCAAAACCAAATAGATTGCTGTCCCACCGACAGAAAGTCTAAGAGTGTCGTTGACAACGCTCAATTATTCCGACGGTGACGACCTGAATAGCCACACGGAAAGGGACAATTTTAACAGAAACCAACAACGCTGTGAAATGTTTGACAGTCCTCAGTAGACCTTGATCCACGTTGATCAATAAGGATTCAGTGCCGATGATGCAATTGTATAGTCCGCCGACACACCTACGTCTGAACGATCTCAAAAGTGCAAAATGAGCCATCTGACCAAATTGAAAATCGGCATGAGAACCGCTGGTCAACGGAACGTGTATCAATGATTCAAAAAGGGTAACACTGATTAGTTCGATTTGTTCCGGTTTTTCCAACAACAACACCTAGGACTGACAGAGTTTCAGTAGATGCGAGAACAGTAGGGAGTATACTGGTGAGCATAGGTAACCACGATCAAGCAAGTATGTACATATGCATCCGCATGTCTGAAAACTTACAAGTTCATCCGGTGACTCGACACCCAAACTTTGAGCGGGTGGCCCGTCCATCAAAATATTGATGAAAAGGATCTGCATTGCATTCAAAGGTGTCGGCAGAGATAACAGGGTGCAAAGCGCGATCAATGTCAGAGCGGCAATTGACCTAACCGTACAACATAAAAAGAGGATGAAATAAAAAACTAACTGCAATTTCTATAAAGTTGTTTGGAGCACATTATTAAAATCACACACCAACATCAACTGGAAAAGTTTACAAGTCCGATAGGCACGAAAAATTCAAGACGCAATATTGGAAATGTCAAGCATATAACACATGGGATGTAACAGCAACACCGTGATGTGGTTCACAATGAAGGTTCGTGTCTATTAACAAAAAACAGACGCCATTAACCAGACGAAACTTGATGCCGAATAATATCGTCTTTCTACTGTCGATTCAACACGGTAGATCAGTAGGAAACTACTAATAACAGATTGGTAACCAGGAGTTCACAGTATAAAAAATGACGTAAAAAGTTACGAACCTGATCAAAAAATGTTAAAGATTGATTGCCCTTCAAGAAATATTTCCGGGCTAGTTTCCCAAATACATTGTATTGAATGAAGGTACCCAAACTCGCAATCCTACCAATCTATCTTAAATTAACCTGTAAGAATTAATCATTGTTCGAACCACGACAGCGCAATCAGTAACACATTTCTCCGCTTTAAAACAGCCCCAGTTGAGCAACGAATTCAGTCAGACAGAAGAAGTTTCAATGTTAGAGGCAGGAGAGTATGCACGTTGAAAATGGTGAGCCATTGCTATCAACAACAACAAAAAAGTCATCCATTATCATCAGTTCTCGATCGGTTTCTAGTACTTTCCAATGAAGATTAGAACATGTCGTCGCGAAAAATGAATGGTGACAATCGTCTGTTGTTTTCGGTGAAACATCGACAACGCTCAGAAGCAAGACACGTCAGCGTTACAACCAACAGATTTGAATTGGGTTCAGAAATAAGGAGTACAGATCGAATCTCATGTACTTGTTTACGGATTTAAGTGACGTTTGCCATATATTGCAATTTAATGTCAAATGCAACATCGACAAGCCAGAATCCAAAACAGAAGACGAAAAATGGAACAGATCTGTTGAAGTGGACAAACCAGTCTGGGGAGAATTTGGAAACTTTTCAAGGAACAGAAGACGATCAGAAGAAAAAGAATGAACGAAAAAAAATATCCCAGTGTTCAAAAGAGGTCTAATGTCCGACTAAAGGTGAGTAGATCTACAGTGTTTGAGCGCAGTCGAATGATACCAGAAACAGCTTAGTGCTGTGTCCATTAAAGATTTCCAAATCCGAAACAGCGTAATGGATAGGACATGTAAACCGCTTGCAAACAATGAAGTAAAACCATTTACAGGTAAACCATTCAAAGTGAAATTGGTCAGAAGAACGAAGAAAATCGCGATAAAAAACGGCTTCAAATTTATCGTAGTTGTAAGAACGTGTGATAAACGAACTCTCAAACAGAAATAAACCCAGAATTGTGATTTGAGGCCCATCTGTTTGGGAACTGTTTTTGAGGGTGTGTGTAAAATAATGAATCAGCGTCTGTGAATATTTTTTCCGTTGTTCATGAACTTACATGAAGACGCACAAAACGAATTTCTAAATGTGCATGTCCTTGATACGCAGATCGTTTGAAATCGAGAAATCTCACTACATTGGGAAGAAAGTTTCATGTAAAACGGAAATAAATTAGACTAGAATTTTTCCAACAACGAGCCGTCCTCTTATATCCCCCAATGTTGACTGAACATCTACAGATGATACCCGTTTAAAACAAACGATAATAAACACAATCATAACAGTATTAAGCTTGACTCGGACCGCCGTTCACCTCAACAGTGACACGAAATATCCAAGAAGAAGGGAAATCACTGGAAAGAATTGAATCTTCATAGAAGAAACAAATAAAGACTAAGCGGAATAACTAGAAATGGTATGGATGCAGATACACCATTGACTGCAACAGATTGCCATCTCGGATAGCGTCTCCAACCACCGACTTGGATAACCACGAGAACCGCAGCTAAGCAGGCGGCACTTACACACTTTGCTCACTGGAACAGTCAAGACCCTCATATTCCCTGAGCTGGCTGTTGCTTGACCACCACGCGGTTTTACCCAACTGTTGGTGGTCTTAGTATATGGTAACCGATGCAGTAGGCACTTGGCTGGCATGCGGAGTATGTGACCCAATCATCGCATGATCTCCAACGCGATTGGTTGATCAATTAATTGCGTACCTCGAGCGTCGCGTAATACATGTCAGCGAACTGCCACATTGCTCACACGATCAGTCCACTTAATATGGGTCAATTGGCGGAGACAACGATAGTCAAACACAGCAAGCATGTTGACATATTCTTTGCGAACAGGCCGTTCCGGAACCACAGAGCAACTTAGAATGTACACAAGCATTATATACTCTTCCTTTCAGTAACAACCGGACGTCTTTTCGACGACACAGATGATGCAGTTTGGCAAAGGCAACTGGTGCCCTTACTATCCTCGTTCATAACTTATCAGCAATATTATAAGCTGACGAGATAGTGCTACCGACGTAACATAAAAAAAGGAATCAGCGAGTGACAGCCAACAGACAAGTTGTCATTCCCTCTTCATCCCAATGCCGTACACTTTAATCACCGAGTGTACAGCTGCGAACTGAGTCAGAACTAGCTTAGCGGTGAGGAAGTCGCCTTTTAAACACACAGTTATCTAAACGGTTATTGTTGAGATATATTTAACGAGACCGTATCCGATCCTCACGGGCGACCTAGGTGGTCGCATATCGAAAAATGCTTTGTAATACAAATACCAAAAACTACTGAATTCGGATTATGAACTGACTAACATCCACTCCGAGAGAGAAATAATAAAATGTAAATCTGCGATCGGAAGCTGACCAATGTATGTATGCTTACAGAAAAATGGTGTGGTCGCAAAGAGAAAGGAAAAATAACTCACGTGCTCAACTGGAAACCGACAAAATTTCGGATATTATGAAATATAGATTTCCCCTCCTCTATCGCGGCCAGAATGGTAGCGAAATTGTCGTCCAACAGGACAATATCAGATGCTTCACGGCAAACGTCAGTACCCGAGTCACCCATTGCCACTCCAATATCAGATGATTTCAAAGCCACCGCATCGTTTACTCCGTCTCCGGTCATGGCTACCACCAGACCGCAATTTTGAAGGGCCTGTTTATGCAGGAAAAAAGTTATCTGTACGTTGGAAAATTAAGTCTAACATTGCGATTGAACATATAGTGAACAAAGACAAGGACGAGAATTATGCACTCCTGATGAGTTTTAATGAAAGCGAAACTCGACTCTAGTGGTTGTTTTCAAAGTGGGCCAGCCGAAATGCTTGTCTGAATGAGAAGGCTGTGATCAAGTGTGGGTGTTGTTCAATTTGAAGCAATGTGAGATAAGTCGTCAACAAAATCGAAGATGAGCAACGTACAAACAATTGCAACAACGAACATCTGATGCGGGACTAAAATTCACCGTTCCCCATCCAAACGGTTCGACGTCAATACAAATGAGTCAGTACGGATACGTTTCAGTCAAATTCTATCCTATCACTTTTTTTGGCTAAGTTGGATCGCATCCCAAAACACAAAAATGGTAATAGTCATTGTCTGTCATGCTCACCACAAAAGGTGTTCGGACCAGTTTGCTAAAGCGAACTAAGTTATCAAATTCGGTTCAATTTAAACCGTCCAAGCTGATCAACATGTGCCAAGCAACATACTGGTAATTCTGGATATCAGGTCCACTATATCACAGCTTGTACTATCTGCCAATTATGTGAGCCCTGATTCAAACACTAGAATAAACTGTGTTTTAACGCTAATCACTATCCCTTACATGTATTCAATAGAACGAGTGTAGTGGAAAAACCTATCACATTCATCTAATGTCAGTACCTCAAAGTTTCAGGATATGCTAAACGAGGCCTCAGTAGGAGTTGTTTCAAACCAATTAGCATCTCAAATTAGCAAAATGGCAATACTGCATGACATCATGTGAACTATCATGTAATCCTGTACCTGAGTACTACTCTTTTTCGCTCATAGATTTCAAACAGTAATAACACTTATCCCCACAGCATAATCGATCTTGTGTGTGTGTGTGTGCCTGAAAACAATTTATTTTACAGCAGTGCCAACATTTGGTAGCCACACTAATGATCTGTGTTGCACATTTTCTGTCGCGCCCATCTGTCCCATCTCGCTTAAGCTGCCTTCCACTCTATGGATCAATGGTTAAAAATAATTTTGTTTACGTGCAATATAAATGTACGAAATGTTAGTCCACAGAACATCACATAGTTTATGTACTCTCAGTGTTTCAGTTTCAGTGCTCTTTCTGACTGTACTCCACTTACGGAAACAATAACATTTAAGTTCCGTGTTTACGAGTTCAGTGAATATTGGTCAGTTCAGAGAGAACCTTGAAAATCGAAACCATAAAGTGAGACGATAACTGCGGTACAACTGTTCATCAGAATCAGAATCATTCTTAGCATCCCGTCGTACTCTCGGACGCTAGTGTTAGAGCCACGATTGATTCTCGTAGTGGTCTGCGGGGTGACATGTTAGCATAAAGTTATAAAAACGAGATGAAAGCTCAAGCTAGGACAACGAAGATTCATGAAGAAGACTCAATAACTGACAAAAGTTGGGCATTTTGACTGACACAACTAGAACATCACTCATAGATGCTTGAAGCCATCACAATCTCCTAGACATGCTAACTAGCCCCTTCAGAGAGTTTCATCCGTGATAAAGCTCTTCAGTAATGCACATCCATACTATTGTTTTTAACGAGGATAAAACTTGAGTATAACGTTTCCTCCGAAAAGAGCTGACCGAAATGTACATAGGATTGCACAGGCTGCAATCAAATGCAGATGACCATCAATATATGGCAGTCAACAATCCCCGCTATTTAACAGTAATCAAGATACTGCTCAACAAATTCGTCCATTTCAATGATTCCAACCATGAAAAGAAGTTCTACTCGTGTGGTTAACAGCACAGAGGACCGGACAATCGCTGCACTACTCATAAATGAATGCGACTGGGTCTCTTCACATGGTTATTCGATCGAGTCCATTGTAAGATCAATGGTACACTGATTAACACGGCTGCCCCATGAAAGTGTGGCCGGAGTCCAAATCCCAGCCGTGGCAAGGACAGAGACTATTGACGAGCTCCAATATGAGCTAAACCAGAATAAAGTGCCTCTTTTCGAAAAGCGTTGTCAGAAGAGTGTGTATGAATGTTTAAGCAAAGATCAGTCTCCAGCGATGTTCGATTAATAAAAATCAACAATCTCACGGAGGGTATTTTTAAACAGTAGTGTGGATAATCACGAACTATCACAGTGGAAGGCAGCATTTGCTAACATTGCTCAGCGTTGCGGTCAAGACTCTTATAACCCACAACCACGTCACCGTCTGTTGAACTTCGTACTGAATCTGTTTGTTGTGATCCGGCACGCTTCGTGTACCACCTCATGATCGTTATCACTATTACCACAGTGATGATGCACATGAACAACAACATATAGATGCATAACTGTCATACAGTTGAGAGGACCAATTCTAATTAGAAAGCAAACCTCTTCCATCAAGTACTGTGAACGTTAAATTGAAAGTTTTTCGTATTATTGGGTATCAGGAACTGACGAGCCAATATCAGTGTTCGTCTTCTGATTGTTTTGTTCAAATTACTGAATACTGAAACAACAGATGACTCATCACTCTCAGTTAGGTGCACTGACGGCTCGCAATCCAACCTCATCGATTGCTAAACATCTCATGACAACAGGTCACCAAGTTGACCCAGTTAACTCATTCAAAATATTGTTGCGCAATCGAAACCCTAAGTTGTTAGCTTTCTGTGAAGCGATGCTAATCCGAACTTACCAGCCGACACTGTGTGCACAAAAGTGGTTGAGACAACCTATTGGGTTGCCATGGTCGTGATTACATAATAATTGGTTTGCTTGTATGCGTGTCTAATCCCTGTCTACCCTTATCTGTATGATGTATATAACTGAATGATTTACGTTTGCGACTGATGAGAGTAAACGAAATGTTAACATATCGCAACATATGTCTTCTTTCTGCTCTGATGAATAAACGAAATTGTTCTAAATAAACAAAACTATCATCCATGCAATGTACATATATTTTACAACGCATACTGAACAGGCAGTGTGCAACATTGCAACACAGAGCAAGTGAATTACACGTCTGTAGTATGTTATACTTTCTTCCGATGCAATTCAACACACTGCAAGAGAAAATTTGCGCCGTTCAGGGAAAAATACGTCATATTTCTTAACTACTTACACATTTTAAGTAGCGAGTGAGAACACAGATGAAAAGCAAGGTGAGATCCACGAAACTCAAATGTGAAAATTCTCAGTTTCAGACGTGCCTCTCATATCTCAGGTAGCAGAGCAGTTGCCGATTCTGGGCACGCTGCTTTTATCGCTGGTTCGAATCCAGCCAAAGTCCACTTTTTTCACCATTAGGTCTCTTCTAAACCCAGGAAGTGTCACAAAAATAAACACAAAATCTCTTTCTGAGAAGCCCAATTAAGAATGGACGGGGTAGTGGTAACACAGTAACCGCCGGGAAACATTTAGATCAATTTATGATATCACAGTTCGGCAGACGTTAAGAAACCGATGAGCAGTAAGGGATTTCGGTTACTGCTAAGTAAACACCACCCACAACTAATTGCAGCATTCACAATCCCATAGACCCTACAGAAACCATTTTTCGAACTGAATGTGAGTTACGAAAAGTTAGACTTGAGACGGACGAGCACGCTGATAGCTTTTCATTCGAAATGACTTTTGAGTCATAATCTGACAGAGAAGAGTTCAAAATGCACGCATAATTTACCTTGACAATTTTGCACTTGTGACGAGGCCCAGAACGATAGAAAATGGTGCAATTATGCACCCGAGTGCGCAATGCCGCCACGCTGAGCTGATCCACTTCTTCACCACTGAGACAATAGTCGCCTGGTCGATACAACGATAGACGGGAGCCTGTGGAGGGAGCGAATGCACACAACAGGAATGGTACGTCAAAACATATCACGAAAGCAACATAAGATTAGGGATACAATACATCAATGTGATGCAAAACGTATGCAACGGATGTTTTAGTCTAGTGTGTATATAACAGTTGCATAGCGCCCAAACTAAATAAAAGGAAGTTTGGAAAAAACAACACTCGAGGAGTGACACACCATGGTTGGCGGCATCCGAGGCGGATTAGCCTGTCACAGTGTCCGAAGCCAAAGGACGCCTGCGCTTTATACCATCACCCCAAGTGGCTTGCGCTGCACCACTTGCGGTTCCACTCACACACCACGTATCCGGTGTAAACCCGAAGGAATAAGACCAGTAGGTGTGTGAGTGAGGCCTTTGTGTCCAGCTGGCCAATGCTGGTTAGCCAACTGAATGGCTAGCACGGAAAGGAAATCCTTATCTCTCGGAAAATAAACACACAGAGAGACTGTAATGACAAGATCTATACCAGGAAGAAAGATGTGTGAGATGTAATACAGGAAGTATTTCAGTATACGAGTGCATGGTAGTGCATTCCACAGAGAATAAAGTTGAAAAACAAAACTCAAAGTTGAACTGCGAAAAGATCAAGCGAACGATTCATCATTCAATACACCAACAAAGCCTAAGAAAAGAATAGGTAGAAGATCACAGACACCCAAGTTTCTGAAAAGAGGAGCGGATTAGTTGTCAAACGACCATGGTCTTGGTCGATGTAATCATTAACAAAAACGGAACGGATATGCTGATAAGACCTACCTGAGCCTAGCGTACTCGTTGTCTCTTCGCCGACGGTGCACTATGAGTACGTTGATGACCTACTAATCCAAGGAGTGACACACACACACGTACAATTAGCACGTTGTGGCTCATTGAATAATACAAGCTTTATTCGTTACTACAAAATGCCGGTAAGATGTTGACATTTGAGTGATTTCTCTATTTACTCTTCTACACACACCACCAGTGTCCACACAGTATAGACCTACCGGCACTGACGGTTGTTTTGTCAACGCCACGCTGACTACCTGTAGCACTGGCAAACCGCTATGTTGCCCGTCACGTAAACCGCTTTTGATAATCCAATTAGGCAGTAATTAGGATCTGCAACGTTGGTAACGTAGAGTTTACCTTTCAAGCTAGCTGGATACATCAGTTCCATTGCAACCATGGTCGGTTGATAAAGTGTACAAGTTTCTTTTACGCATAAACGGATTGACGGGGTTACTGCGAGGACACAAGAAATTACCTCGGTCATTCAAAATCAAATCAGAGAGAAACAATCTACATCAGTTCACAATCCACTGGGGATGCGGTTGTTAACTTGATTCACTTCAGTCTGTCGTCATTGGGTGGTAAATGTCTGGCAACATGTCTACATCTTTCGGACTACGGTCATGCTTGCAACAGGGTTAGTAGGACCCAAATTCATAATCTTTTTCAGACATATAGCGCGTGACCGTCTTGACGAATATTTCGTTAATCTCGTGCAACTCACCCAGAACGGCTATACAATTTCGTTTATACCTTCTACAGATTTCGAGGTGCTTCAATCCGGGACCGAAAAAACATCTGTTCATAAACATACAGATGATGTTGCGTTCGGCCCGCAGCAATACAGACTTCTATTCGACTACGTCCTGTAGGGTACATTCAATGACTGACTAACTTGGTCCGAAACTTACTTTTTGCCTTCAAAGTTTTTTACTCACATTTTTTAAAGGAGATTCCATAGTATTGGATGTCCCATGACGTGAGGCTACATTCCGCAGCTTCATGTAAATACTCAGGAATTACACGGAGTCATAAAACGAAATAGTCTCTTCGTGTTTTTGATATATTTGCATAAAAGAGAACTAACGTTCTAAATTTTATGCCCTCTTTCGTTTAATCTAGTTTTATATCACACAGCTCTCGTTAATTCTGGTTTATTAATTAGATTTCAAAATAACTCGCAACTGCTGAAGCAGCTTGCAAGATACGATAACATTCCTGGTATAAATCTCATCGAGCTTATTGCTGTACAGTACTTTAGTGTTAACCAAGAGCTGGCCCCACAAAATCTCATCAAATGACCGAGCATCTTCTTCTCTAAATCCTATCATCCATCAGAACAGTGTTTAATATTTTCGTATGAGAGCATACGCTCCCATTGCTATTCGCCAATCAGCCCGTTTCTTGACAAATTCAAATCGTGTAAAGCATTATGTCATTATGACTTTCAACTGGAGACCTTCTTGACATCCATTATAGTTCCTGGTTCTGACTGTTTAGTCTATTGAAGGGTGCGGGTGTTAAAATTCATCGCTCTGAATGCACGAAAAGTTCATTGACTGAATTTTTCTGTTTTGGGTACCATCGGTTGGCCGAAAAATGCGATCCATTTGAATAAACTGCTGTGATACAACCTAACGGTTTTACTCAAACATATCGGTGTTTAGAAAGAAAAACAGATTCTCTCAGAGTTCGAACTCACCAATAGCGCGAGCCGTCTCTAGCGCGTCTCCAGTGATCATTACCACACGCACCCCGGATTCATGTAATGTGCGCACGCACAAATCAACTCCAGGCCGAGGTGGATCCAACAAGCCAACGAGACCATGAAAAGTTAGTTGGTCTGGATCGGACCCATCGGCAAACGCAAGCACACGCAATCCAAGAGAGCCCAATGTAGCCGCTTCGGTCAAAATGGCTGTTCTATAGTCCGCGGTCATCGGATACGGGGGCGGTTGATGCAAACAATCTGGTGACTCACTGAACCGGAGAGGGTGAGGTGAAGTAGCAGTTTGAGTGGGGAGGCTTTGCACATAAGCGCAACGTTGAAGAATACGGTCAACAGCACCTTTTGCAAAATAGGTTGGCGCAGCATACTGCTGTGGAATAGTTGAAGAGAGGGAACGCCCAAATAGAGAAATTTCGTTCTCTGACATGAACATGCTTCGTACCATAAAAAAAGCAATGCTCAGCAGCAGCAGCCGAATACAATACCTGATAAAAGTTATCCATAAAATTGAATTTGTGACGTGAAAGCGAGCACAGTCATTGGTTTCTAGTAATAAGGTGTGGGTATACGGGTTCAGTAAGGTGGTTAACTGGGCAGTACAAGCACAAGCGAGTTGTTAAATCAGCTGAAAGATGCGATAACTAGTACAGAAACTTGCCGGGGATATTTGACGTTGGAATAAATGTGAAGTGTGGAATTTCACGTTCGGGCTACTCTACGGTCAAAAATGACTTGAAAAAACGACAAGCTGCCATAAAAATCTCGAATACCACTGTTGTATGGGAACATTACAACAGTCACTATAAACAAGTGGAGCGAGTCAGAAATGAAATACCGCGCGTAAAAGATACGCCGAAAGTCCACAAAACCGGTGTGCACGTTACATAAAATTCATGTAACATGATGAGGATATGCAATGCTGGCTAGCCTTTAGAAGGCGAAATTCGTGACTGTTGTTTTTTTTCTAAAGCGATTGGGTGAAGAGTCAATCCGAGTGCGAAAGTTATGATCAAAAGTGAGTGACGATCAATGTACATTAACCAAGTATTCGATAAATTAACGGTCGAATACAATGAGTCAAACACTTCTCCAGGTTAACTCAACATACGTTTTAGTCACGGAGACATGGTATGAACAGAACAACGGAAAGGACGTGAAGGGGTTAGTAAGAATGAAGAACAATGTGTTCGTATTGCAAAACAAAAGTATTAATTATATAACAGTCTTGTTGGCGTTCAGTTTCAATAACATTCCACTGTGGCCGCTTTCGTTCTTGATTAGACTACAAAGCAAGTATCAAAAACGTTTAAAATTCTGACCCTTGTAACAATAATCGGTATGTAGATGTTTTAATGTGGACTGTATCCATCCAGGTAATGATGTGCGTTCAAACAAATCGAAGATACTAATTAGGTGAGAACATTAAGGCAAAAGTCAAACAGCGATCAAATGTCCCGGCAACGATTAGGCTATTGAGTGAATCAAATAGTATGATCGAATGACTCCAATGACAAATAAAAACTTAACAAATGTGCCGGAGCATTAAGCTGTTGTAAATCGATTGCGTCGAATATAAAGTCATTGGCGAACTGGTTGTTGCAGCTTCTTTGTCAGAAAGTAGACCACAGATCAAAACCTGATTGTGGTGGAAATAGGTAGTGCTGACGAAAAACTCTACCAAGACACACATATGAGATTAGAACGTATTTCCGGAAGCAGCCAACTATGAAATCAGACGGGATAAGAACAATGTAGTCGAATATGGGCAATCTATAAGTCATTACAACCAAATTCTTGGTTAATATGAACGGTTAATGCGAAAATAAGAATATAACTTGTTTAAACTCCTCAATGGTGTCGAAAATGCATGGGTGGACTCATTTTGAATGAAGGAATAAGGTCGTGTATGAGATAAGTCAGTCATACTCATGAAGATCTTGGAATAAAACGACACGGCTCACAGCGTTTGATGGTCTATTTTCCCCTAAAAAGCTGCATAGCGACAGTCAAGGACGGTATCAAAAAAGCAAGTTGGTTCTCACAATTCAGAAAAGCATTTGGCAGTTTCACCTGCTTAGACGAATTTAAAATACAAGTCTATACGCAGGGTTCCAAGCTAGACCGTTCTGAATTGAGGATAGCCGCCAGTTTCTGTATCGAACATTGTTACCAATAAATCATTTAGCTCTGTCGATGAAAGTGATGTGTCAACATAGCGGGAAAAGTCAGGGTACATCTGGGGATTGTATCAGCCTAGTGCGATTTAATATATGCTTGTTTGAAATAGAATTAGGTCCTTAAAACATACGATGTTTGCTCTCGTAGATAGTGATTTTCAATAAGGCTACGACTGGATCACCCAGAAGGAAACCTACAAGATAATGCCACCGACTTAAAATTTGGAAGTCAGCGATTACTTTCATTTCCAATTGTAACGGCATACAAAGGAGAACAGAAGAGAAATTAGTTCGGCACATATCCACACTAGTTACAAAATATTTGTCCGAAAGGTCACATTATAGAGATGAGCACCAAAAACACAATGTGATCACTTTGCTCACATTGCAAGTGTGTATGTGAAGGATTCCAGAAGTAGTCACAGAACAATTCAGACGAACAGCAGCTCCGATTTTAACTCAGAACTGGAGCTTGTTCCACTAGTAGTTTTGATAGCCAGATAGTCCGGACAACCAATGACGTATGGTTGACGATGATTATTCGAATATAGACTTGTATGCTACCATTACTGGGAAAATCAATAATAAACATCGTGAAACGAGAGGGGAGAAGAGCAATACTTACTACGTGAATGATAGCTTAATTATTGGCAATTCGATTGAGAATAACACAAAGTTACGAGCAAGTTGTAATACTCTACGTTTCAACCACCTCAAGTGGCATTCTTCAGGAGCTTAATAACTTACACAAAATCGTTAAATAACAAAATCTGATGTCTTCAGGGCGTACATGAACCCGATGACACAACAAAATGTCACCTGCTGAGCCACAAGGAACGTGATCATGATCATTTCAAACAACGGCAGACACTTAAAAACTGAAGCAAAGGTGAAGCGGATCATTATTGCCAGTACAACGTTTAATGTACGGGAGGAGTTTATCAAGCAGAAAAGCTGACACTCATTACTGCACAGCACGGAACGCCATAGACCAAACCAAGATAGTCTGAAAAGATAAATAATTAGAAGTGAATCAATTCCTGACCGCATTTTACACATTGAGTTTGATGACAGTGAAAGCATGGTGGATTAACTGCCTGAACTGCATTACGTTGAACGTTAATGAACCCTGGAAACAGCGTAACAACACTAGAAATTCAGCAGAGGGAGGATGGGCGGAGAAAAATGAGATATGCACTGCCGAAGGAGAAAACAGGCAAAATCATACGAGATAGATGATATCACAAGTGAAATGCTGGCTGAGCGTAACGTTGTAAGACAGAGAGTGTCTTTCAGCACAACAGCTTAATTGTATAAATTTACTATTATAATTACAATCTACTAAAAACTTTGATACCGTATTATTTTCATCTATACAACAAGTGCCAACTTACGTCGAGGTATCACATGCATATATACACCTGTATTAGGAGGAAATTATTTTTCGGGCTTTAACATTGGTTCATGGTCTATAATATTTCCCTCACTCAATCTCGATTTACCAGATGTGCTGAATTTCCGATCAACCGCATTTCAACAGGCGATGCAGGATCGGTCACACTTCTAGGTATCGGATTTCAATACACTATTAAACTGGATTCCTACGTTTGGTCAGTCTTGAGCAGTGTTCTGAGTGAAACAGAATGAGACAAGCATTGATGTCAACATGAGAATAGGCCGTTTGGTGAACATCAACAGGATTATTAAACAACGACAGACGAATTCCGTGGCATGACAGTCGCAAAACTAAGTACATTCTCAAATCCATATTGATCGTTTTCATTTCTTTCTAAAACAGAGGCAACCGAGCGGTTACTCATTGGTTGTTTTTTTTTTACATGTTTTTTGTTCTTGATATTGTAGGCGAGAGCTTTTATGTTTGTATAAATTTGACACTACCGGTGAAAAGTTCGCCTTTCTTTGCAATTCCGCTTGGTGACTTTAGCGAACATTGCCGATCTGTTCAATACGCTGCATTTGCAAGAATTAGTAGAATGGCTCATAAATTTCCCTTCTCAATGAGGTATAACGAATAGTTCTTACAAGTAAAACGTCTCCACAACAGCGCCGCAACACATATTACTGAAATGTGTTGAATCGGAGACATAAACATCTGCAAAGCGAACACATTCAAACCAATGCCAGATAACGCTAACAACCACAAAATTTACGGTGACAAGTTACAGACGTTTCCGATGGATAATTCTGTACAGTGTCGACAATGTTCTTTTAACTGTGAACAAAGCTATTCTTCAATGATGTCATACTTGTCTGGGAATCAGCGTTGGTTGATTACACTATCAATCTTTTTGATCAAAGTTACTTTTTATTGATGAGCAGTAGGGGATTTTGGTTTCATATAAATTGAACATCACTCACAGTTGATCGCAGCTGTCGCATTCCCATAGACATTTCAGTCGGCCTCTTCCGAAAAGCTGAAGCATTAAACTCGAGTTTCGCTCTCATTAGAACTCGTCAGTAGTGCATATCATCGCCACTGCCGGGACTTGAACCACGGAAATGCTGTTCATGAGCAGGCAACCGTGTTTACCACTACGCCATTGACCTCACATTAGGCACGACCGAATTATCATATGTGAACACTCAACCACTTTCGCCTGTGAGTAATGATCAGGTTGCCCGATCGCCTCGAGAGGAGACACACTTACTGTCTGTTAACTCCAATCGATCACCCCTCGACTAGGACTTCTCTCCAAGTTGAAATCACACTGGAAAGTCTATGGGAATGCGACAGCTGCGATCAATTGTGGGTGATGTTCAATCTATATGGAAAGTTACTTTTGTGTAGAATGTTCATTATTTTCGTTGTTTAACACTGGGTATGCCGACAGATGACTGAATGAGCGCTGATGAACTGTCACAATAGTTGACAATTGAACACACTCACTGGGAGTTGCTCGGTCAACCACACAAACCATACATAGATCAGCTAGATGAATGCATATGTTACGACCAATGAGCGAAGAATAAAGAGCCGACGAGTGAGTTTTCAGCATCTAACGCTGACTGATTGGTCGGACGATATGCCGAAAACTTTGATTTCTCAACCAAGTCGGCAAACAGTGATAAAAAATCATTCGAACGGTTTGACAAGTACGCCTTGGTGCACTGCTATAGAATGTAACCTTAATTGACCAGCTCTCCATGCCACACACGAGAAGCACTGATACGATGGAGTGAAACCCGGATAACAAGTGATTTTTTAAAAAATGCAGTTTACGGTGGTTATGCCACGTGAATCGTATGATAACGTAGTAACCGCCGTAGCCAGAAGTGTTTGTGGTGGTTCACTAGTGGTTCGAAAAGAGCGTACGGCAACCAGACGTGGTCACGAGTTGTGGAAGTCGCTTAGAAAATCCCGCCGTTAAAGTTGACAACCATATCATTTGCTGCGAAAATTACGTAATATTAGAACGAATCATACTCAGTGGTATCTATGCAATAGCACGACTATGGATTTATCCCCCACTAAACCTATTGTCCCTTCCCTTTGTTCTGTAGTCTCCTAATTACGACGTTGTTACCGACCGTCTACACAAGTGTGGATCTATAAAAAAGACGTTCGAATTCGCCAACGGGGGCAAGAAAGACCGATGTTGTTTCGAAGAAGACATTAAATGCGGTAAAATGGTGAAGCGCATTAAAGTGCACTGAGCGCAAGGTACCCACAACACGCTGATCAGAAAGCAGTGCAGAAAAAAGAATGAAATAGCGGAAACACAGGGTAATAGAATTCGCGTAAAGCTAGGCCATCACCAACAGTGTGAGTGTAAGTAACAAAACGAGTGAGCCACAACAAAAAACGAAAACAACGGCGAACAATGTGCACGAACTTCTGGCAAGAGAACGTCCAAAGGCTGTGTGTTCGGAACAGAAAGACAGCGAGTTAAATTGTCAGAAAAGATTACTAGAAAGAAAGCGGTGCAGACAAAACAAACTGCGATAAACAGACATGAATGTTATCGAAAATGACCGTGTACAGCAGTAAAAATAGTGTGGTCGATTAGAGGTATACCACCACTATCAGATAGAGAGATAGAGCTATTCAAATCACGAGGGTAAAGAAGATTCAGCCTGTTTCTAAGTAAAAAAAAAACTACAAAGCTTCACAATCAAATGCGAAATAGCTGAATAATAAAAAGTGTCGTAACAAACATGAGATGTGGCTAGAACTACAGATCGGAAGCAATTACGATGGCGTTCAGGTCTGCGTGATTTGGCGAGTGAAGCATGAATTGCCAATGCTTACATAATTTGTTGGGGAAACTCTGGTTACCCAAAAGTGGTTTATTTTTCGAGATATTTTCGAAAAAATAAATTGTGATTTTGAATTTTATCTTTTCGCGCCAAAACGTGTTAAAACTTAATTTTGGCGCACATTTCTCTTCCGTCTATGACTGATTCATTTCACTTTTAATGCATCAATTCAGGTGGGATTCTGTAAGGCTGTTCAAAGACTATATATACGTAGACGCTGGTCTGCTTCGTTTTCTTTGGTTTGAGAGTAAATAAATTCGTGACTGAAGGTCTTTTGCATTCTTTCGGAGTTTTCCGGTATCGTTACGCTCTGTGCCACGTGTCCGTGATTCGCATATTCGTGCGCTAGTTATTTTTCGTTATCGTTGACCAGCGGATCATAACAGAATCGGCCTAGGGCATGAAAATTCACATAGCTTATTTTGTAGTGTCCGCTTATGAAAACGGATTGAGCAAGCGGAAAAACGGTTGTGGGTAGCAGCGTAATAACTAATACACATGAGTGAACTAGACACGCCAAAAATGAGTACTGACTCATGAGTAGGCCCGCTGCGCTGCGACAAACACTATGCGAGAAGCAATTATTCGTCAACCAGTTCCAAGCGTAGTTAACACTAAGGCTTGTCTAGTTCTCTGATAAGTTCAAATCAGCCACCGTAGGTGAAGAAACGACCCAACTGAACAGAGGGAACAAACAGTAAACCCGAGGATCACGTGGCAAACCTGTCCACTCTAAAGAAACGTAGAAAATCAGGCGTCGCACGTGATCAGTGGAACTGCTATCGTCTCCATGTTGCTTTTGAAAAAAATACTGTTTCTTCATGTATTAAACCTGGTGCATCTGTCGTTGTTTACGTCCTGGCATGCTAAAACCACCTGAAGTATGACGTGAAACACGGACATTTCTTCTGTAATCTTGTAATCCGATCTCGTGCACCTAGCCCAAACAAGATACGTGTAACGCACCCATAGATGGTGCGGTATTTCAATTCCATAGAACTGAGCAATCAACTTCGTTCATGTCTGAAGCTAGCAGCTAGGTGGTAGGAACAATGAAGTTACGACAGACAAGTTCGTCGGTCAATCAGTCAGGCATCTCTCCAAAGCGCTGCAAAAGTGTGGTATGGTGCGACGTCATCTAGTTGAATCCATGAAGCATCCGACAGTCCTAAATTTTCTAACTAAGATATAACGATTTTGTATAAGTGCGTTGAAATCAGTTAAGATAACGAACTGCTTCGATATATTCATTTTAGCACTGTTTAAAACTACCGGAAAGAAAAAACGAAGAACGATGAATCACGTAATGCCAAGGTGGCAACACAGTCGAATAGACAGTTCAACCAAATGATTCTATATGACGTAGTCTAACGATAATTTAAGTGACTATCGCCTGCGATGGATGCAGAAGATCAGTGTACAGTCCAGATAGCTGACACAGGAGAAGAAGGAAAGTTATCAGATTCAGAACAAGACTTGTGTAAGTGTATCACCTCAATGAGTAAACGAAGACAGATGCACTACGTTCGATGCGGACAAAATGTAACTAGGATCATTAGTTTTTTTTTAATATGTGAGGATAATAACGGTTTCCTCTCGAGTTTACAACAAAATCGCGATAGTTCAAGATCCCACAGTTCGTTGCAATTTTGTTACGTCAATATAACAGCCTTCAACATCCCGAGAGCACTGTGACAACGCCGCTTACGACTGTGCATTAATGAGCATGCTACAACAGGACCAGCCTTCAGAAGTCATACCGATATCAGTTTTATACGAAGGCAGAATGGATTTGGCCAATCGACCGACATTCAGCGGGCGATTATCAACTCTTGATTGTATTAAAATGGATTGAGCTTGTATGTAAATGATGGCAAACTACGATTAATTGCTACCAGCTTAATTACCAGTTAAATCAGTCTGACCTTGATAAAGATTGACATTTTGTTTCTACTGGTCATCTATTTTGTCCGCGTGGCTTTCCCATTCAAAAACAACAAAGGCCTATTCATCAATGCAATTTGTTGTAACCATAGGCACAGCCATAACGACGGTTAACGTAACCTGTAGTGAATATCGAATGAGTGATACTGATGAGCTCAAACAAATACAAAGTTCAAGTCTAGTGCTTCTTTTTGAGGAAAGCCGGCTAAAAGGTCCGTCGAAAGTAAAAGAACCAAATATCTAACTAACCATCAGGAATATTGGTTAATCGTCTGGTCACCATGTACGCAACCCTATTACAAAGGTCAGGTCCTTAAAGTTTTCTAACTGCTCTCCCGGCGGGCAGATTTTTGTGACGTGACATATTTAACTCATTTATTGAATGCTGTACGCGAATGAGCTCACTTACAGCTTTCAAGAGTGGCTCAGCCGAACAAAAAGAGCAGATTTTAGGGGCGGTCGGTGATGATGGGCAAACGGATTAACCGATTACGTCCACGCACTCACATTCGTACCAAGTGATACTGAGGTTCGTTAACTAAAGCACAGGTTTGGCCGAAACCAACGACAAGAGATTTATAAAGCCTAAACGGATTATTATTATTGTGAAACCCAATTTCACATTTCACGTCACTCTACTCACAGGTTTGCAGTAGTATGCCTTCATCTTCTAATTTAGCGTGACTCGTCTGTTTGCAACGCTTGTGCTTACTCCCAACCGTTTGACGTCAACAGTTATTTCTTTTCCATAAACTCTACATCGGCCATAAACAATTGAACTGTATCCAAATTTATTATTTATATTCTGATTTCTACTACAATCTACCACATTTGTTTATATGTGTAACAGTAACGCACCAAATATTTGACCGCTGAAATTAACTGGACGGCTTGTCACGTTTCCGCTGCACTGTTATATGCGTTTGTAAACCTGGTCGTAAGTTATTGCACATTTAAATTGTTTATTATTGTATTTGTAGAACCACGTTTGATAACAGTATATATATTTAAGTATAGTCTTCTACCTCTGCCCATTTTAAGATATATATATATATATATATATATATATATATATATATATATATATATAGCCCAGACCGTGCGTAAGATTAGGATACCTGAACGCATAATTCGAATCTTCTGACGATTTAACAATCATCATTGACAGTGATACATCAGTGGTTCATACTGATGCTTAACGGCTACAGAACTATAAAGAAAAAAACCAGGCCATGGAGAAAAAAACGAGACAGTATCCTACCCATAAAAGTAGTTGCGTCTATATTCAAACATTCAACGTCAAGATGCCTACATTTTGTCAACAGACAGCTGAGTTATAAGTGAGAAAAAGCGTCATCAGTGAGACAACTTCTTTACAACTTTCATTGCCCTGCGTCATTAAGTACACTCACTTCAAATACAACTCGGCCAAACAGTCACAACATTCATGTCACTGAGCCTGATTAACACCCATCTTACCTAACGTCTCAAGTCATCTACTTTGTGAGTGGCAAGGTCCCCAGCTCGGAAGACGAGACCCATCCACAGTGGCCAACCCCTTCGTGAACGATTTGATCTCCCCACGCCAGTTGGCCTCAGTGTAGGCAAACAGTGCACGGCCTGGCAGACGACTAGCTGACATCCTTAGTATATGACCTAACCATCTAAGTATGTGCAAGTGTAAGGAATGAACAGAAGAACTCGTTAGACAATCACTAGCAAATATCCGCTTCCTAACCTCCTCGTTGTTTACTGGTTGGTGCCACTCGACACGACCGATCGAACGCATAAATCGGTGGCGAAATATCTGAAGATGGTTCACACTTTTTACCCTGAGCGGCCAAGTCTCGCTGAGGTATAATAATACAACTCTCACAGTTGTCTTATATACACAACCCCTAAACCTTAGAGATGCCTCTCTGTCGCCAGAGGTGTCCTAGGTTAGTAAATACCGCTTTACTGTTAGAGATACGCACTTCTATTTATTCCCTACGTGTCCGCCGCGACTGATACAGCATCCCAAGTACAGAAACCGGTCAACAATCTCCACGTGATCACAGCAATCTTGCAGAAGCACATTGCACTTTGAGGCTGCAAAATGCATTCTGAACTAAACTGACCAAACGGGATAGATGCGGTTCACCCAAATTAGTAGTGTTTTATCCGGGGAGTCAAAATGCAATAACCTTGAGAAATCGTTCAAGAGAGAAGTCCTTGGTTACTCATTCGTAAAAGACAAGCATCAGTAGGACAACTTCAACCGTATGGAAGCAAAAAATCAAAACATTGTAAACTGTGAAAAATAAAGAAGTGGGTCAAACTGTATCTGATGAGTAGTAGGGGATTTTGATTCTCATATAGATCAAACATCATCCACAATTGATCGCAGCCGCCAAATCCCCATAGATTTTCTAGTAGGCCCCTTTCGAAAAGAAGCTCAAACTGTATCTTCTGCATAGGATCGTGAATCATATACTAAGAACCGGAATCATGAGATATCACCATAGTCACAAATAAAGAAACACACAAAACAAACATATGGAAAGCAGCACAGCCGCAGCCTCATTGCCGATGCAGTGGTAAATTCCAACATAGGTTTTCCTTCGTTAAGAAATACAACGAACGAAAGAAGTAAAGTGTTCTTCGGAATCACAGCTGTTTGATGGCTTTGTTATTCTCATTTGAAAATACTTATTGAATTCACGCGGACATCAAAGTAACGAATAACACTTGATTAACACATACAGAAAACAAATCATATTAGCTACCCCGTTGTTCTCATGATTTTGTTATTCGTGTATTACACCATAAAATATTAAATGGTGAGTCATTTCCCATACGACATTTCGTAGTGAGAACACAAGTGAGCTACTTGTATTTGCAATAAAAGCAAATGTGAAAAGAATATCACTAACCCAATGGTAGATTATGGACAGTGCATTTAAAGCTGTCCCCACTGCTTTCCACAATACATGTTTTCGTGGGTCATGGTAATTGTCAAATTTTACGAATGGTTAATATATCAAAGCAAGGCTGAAGAGAACTATTAATTTAATTGCCTGCCGAAGAAAATGGCATTGAGCTCAAGCCAAGAACGATAACCAACCATCAAGAATTGAATTCAGTCGATGATTCTACAATTAAATTCCATGATGCATCAAATGAAAGTTGGTTTTTCCATCTCTGTCAGTGTGATTGAAAATTAATTCAATCAAATGAATTAGCTGTCAGATATAGTAATGGTGAACAGGTTATTTGCCATTATTTATTTTCCCCTCGGCGCTTATGTCACAAGATGACATTCAGGAAGCCCACACTATTTTGAAACGATGTCAAATTGTCGAAGTTAAATTACATAGATTCATAGGTTATTACATTAGGGAGAAAGATCCTTGTTTGTACGTCCCTGTCTCTGTGTTGGTCGATGGAAAATTAGGCTGGACGGTTTGTAGCTATGAATGAAGTGTGAAGGGAACTAAATAAAAGATCAATTCGATGAAGCTGTTCGCTGCAATCTTTTCAACAACGAACACTGAACACAATGAAGCAACATTCAGTCAGACATATGCAGTTAATAGCTTGTGAGACTAGGCTAGAATAACGGTTAGAAAACTTTCAGTGCCTATTGTCTCTCACGTTATGTGATGACCAAGTAATATTGTGAAATTCCCAACCAATTCAGTCGTGATCCCACAGTTGGGCAATACTTTAAAATGTGAATAAATCTCAACTGGGAAGCAGTTCTGGTTGCAGAGTAACTTGCCTATTACGTTACTCAGCTTCAGTGAGTGACTTCTTAAACGTCCATCCTAATTTAATGGGAGATGTGCCGGTGAGTGGCCCGGAATGTGAAGTATTTTGTAGGTAAGAAGATGTCTATAATTCGCTGAGAATTGATCTAATCCTGCCAGTCTTTCTGGGTAGAGGGTTTTCCTGAGTCCCGTAATTCTTCCAGTGGCCCGTCTCTGAATACTTCCAATAAGTGACAACGCGAACAAAGTGGAAAACACTTCCGAATAGAAAGTTCCACAAATTCTTCCTAGAATGTTCAGGGTTATTTGTGCTATTTTAGACATAGCAGGACAATCTGTAAACAAATTGTCGGTCACTGTGGTCCCCATGTCTCTTCCGTATTCTGATACGAGCAACTTTCTGTTGCCAAGGTAACAGTCAGTATAATTTTGCTGACGAATGTGCGTGACTTCACACTTGTTCGTATTGAATGGCAAGTTATTTTTTACGGACTGTTGATTTAGGCAGTTCAAATAGTCTGGTAAAGTCATCACATCATCCGGGAACTCTAGGGCTCGCCAGAGCTTGGTCATCGATGTAGACCAACATAGTCGATTTAGCCTTAATGTGTAGTTCAAAAACGAAAAGAAGGAATAGCAGAAGTCCTAAGATGGATCTTTACAGAAGGCCACTGATGGCTGAAAACCACTTTGACGTTGAACCTAAGTACAGCTAGACAACGTTCTAATCAAGTGAGTAAACGTAGATCAAGGCTAAAACTATTCAGTTTCCGTAGCAAAAGAGAATGACCAACCGTTTCAAAACCTTTGGAAAAGTCAAAATAAACTACGTCCACTGTCAACTCTGAGTCTGCAGCCTTCGTCCGAACATCACGAGCAATCAGCAAATTCGTTACATAGGAGTATCCTCTACGAAAGCCATATTGCTCTTTGGTGATGAATTGTAGGACTTCAACTTTAGTCCAGAGAGAGTCCTCTAATAAGCATACCATTAATTTATAAGCCACTGCAAACAACGTTATTGGTCGACCGTTTTCTGAATCGTTTCTACACCCAACTTTGAAAATAAGTGTGATTGTGAACCGTTTTCAAGATTTCGGCGAACGACCTGTTGATAAGGAGTGACCAGAAAGTGTTGCAAACGTTGCTGTTAATTTCATGGAGCAGCTTTTTAAAACGACCAGGGATATCAAGTCTGGACCGGGTGATTTGTAGGTTAGTAGATTCTCTAACTTGACACTGAAATTTGAGGCAATTCGGTCGGGTTGCGGCTCATGCGCTCAAAAGTCGTTTGTGATTTGCAACTATGCATATACGTACTATTTACCAAGAGTATCGGACACCTCTGCATCAGTATTGGTATATCCACCAAAAGTTTGCAGCTACGAAATGCAAATCTTATCCTTTGTGTATGTTGCGATTTTGCTGTAGAAAGGCATAGAGTTTACCTTCAGCTTTTCAGCAACACCGCGTTGACAGCAAAATCGATCCTCTTTGATAGTAGCCATGGTACGAATGCGTCAAATGACATAATCAACAAACTAGCGAATAATACTTGTTTTTTGTGTTTGATCATCAGACTGATCACAACACAACAAACATGAAAAAGTTCTTCTGACTCACTCCAGTTACAATTTTCATATTTATAATGTTGCAGTTAGCCTAATGATTAAAAACAGAAAACAAGTATTGTTGGCTACTTTGTCGTTCTCACACTCAACAAACGCAAGTTAAGTCTATTCTAACTGGCTGAGCGTTTCAGTGTAATCAAACGGTTGGTTCTACTCCGTTGGAGTCTGGGCTTTCTACTAGGCCGGGAGCACTTAGTTCGAAGATGACTGTTGACAGCATCGGAAATTTCCTCAACGATGAGTTGTCAGTGATCAACTAGATCGAGTGTGATGAAAGAGCCACGCTATCGAACCTTGCTAAGCTGTGTCCTCAACCCTGCGAAATTTGCCTTGTGATAGGCTTTTAGATCCATATTGCGGGGACTATATTGTCCAGTTCTGTGTAGACAGCTGTATACAATTATCCCACGATCACTACGACCAAGTGTACTTGTGACATTTGAATTGTTTATCGTGTCAACCTCGTTGGTAAGAATGTAATCAAGATAAAAACAAGTGCACTTTTGAAACAGCACAACGATTTTTGATGAGAATCATTTATGTTCACACACCACCAACCTTTCCTCCGAAACTTGGCACAGAAGATTGGAAAATATGGTAGGATGAGAACTTAATCGAGTTTTTACCTTAAGTAATTTGTTACTTGTCCATTAAATAGTTGCTTGTCCTCTGTATGTTACTACCCATGATCTTCGTGGAGTGTTGTGGTAAACTGACTGTGTGGTCTCGTTGTTATAGGACAATTTGTGTGTTGTGGAGCCTAAGCAAGGTTGTGAATATGATGATTATGGCTGGTAATGTATGGCATCTAGTTGAATAAATGTCCCACAAAACGTTTTTGTCATGTTAATGTGAACGACTGTTCAAACCCCAATATCCTTTGGTCAAGCTCATGACCATTCTGAGTGAATGAATAAGCCGTGAAAGTTTAAAATAATTAACCATTTTTCAGTGTACTACCCACTAATTACAAGTAAATTAAAACTGATGAAATATCGGATTTGTGCCAACAGTCCGATTACTCAACGTAGCTGAGTGCCAACGACCTGTTTTACAATGGAAGAGAGACAGGCTGTCTTGGTGCAAGCATGCGAGAACCAGTTTTCTGTTGTGTATGTTCTCGGACACTGTGTAGAATATAGTCCAAGATAATTTAGACGTAAATGTGTGCGAGGAGGGTATGGGTAAAAAGTGGTTTAATATACTGGTCATTACAATTTACGCAAATACGTCCCTCACAGTATGTATATGGGACTGATACACTCAAACATGCCATATCGCTGACTGTTTGATATCCCCTTAGAGATGATCGCTTTGGTTTTATCAACTCGATGCAAACTGGCCAACAGCTCCTTTCTTATCGAGCTTGCTACAATCAATGTGATTTTACCATGGAAACCATACATTAGTGGTACCATACCTACAACGATATTGTTGTAGTATTGGGGAAGAAGACCACATTGTACTAGCCAATCCATGTTACATAATTTGAGCTTATCTACCCTGTCAGTTTGCAAGGCCTAATGGCTCGAACTGTAATGCACCATCGTCCTGTTTCACATATATTCCGAAACGGTCGATTTTTATCTGACACGATGGAGATATATTGAGTTAAGCGAGTCAATGCAGGCCATACATAGGGTCGCGAGGCAAATTGTGACGGGACAAATGATCCACGTACATCGAAGACTGGGTAAACAAAGGTTATTCAGACTCACAACGAAAAAAAGCTACTTTATTCAATCCAAGTGCATACATGTAAAAATTGAAAAGATCCAAAGGAGAGTAAGACACGTCACATGCGTATCCGGTAGGTTCGGATCAAGCAATGTAAACCATCCAGCGTATTTTTTGAATAGGAACACTTGCAAATCACATGTGTAATATGGTTTAATTTGTCAAAACACTTTAACTACTTGCGAACAGCATATCTCACATCTCTACCCTATACGCACATACTAACTCTGTTTTAGCAGAAACCGTATGTAGAACATTTAGGCGACTTTACGAACAACCTTTCGCCTTGGTGGAGATACAGATGTATTCCAGAAAATGCAATTCTCAACGAAAGATCAAGAAAGTTTGAGATTTCTTTCATAGAATGTTGATTCCTCTACAATGAATACCGGAAGTTACCGATTGACCGCACTAGCACGAAATCATCTGTTACTATTATGTGCTAGAGCGTCTACGATGCCCGAACTAACTAGTAATGTTAATTTAGAAAAGCGATGGAGTCAAGAACAATTCCTTTTCGACGTGTTCAGAGTAAGCTGGAATAGGGAATATTTGCCAAAATTTCACAACAGATGAGGGCGCCTTAGAGAGAGCAGCAATTGAACTCTCACAGATGATCTATGCTTATTAGAAAGCTACGATGCTAAAGAGCGATGGAAAAGCATAGCTGGATACACAACGAAGTGGTAAAAAGAGCACTCATACGGGCGGTGAATGGACTATTGCGTCGGGATGTTTAAAAATTCGTTTACTAGAAAGGACCGAGAATACCGAGTACGATATTCAAGTTCCAACGTTTGGCGAAATCCTTTGGCCTCGGGGAAGTGTAAATCACGTGTGAACTTAGGGTTAATTTTGTTCAAACCCTCTAACTTCTCCAGTCCCCACTCGATGGCAAATCCAATCCCTTAGACCACAGGCAAAAACAATATACGATTATTCATTTTTATACTAGCGAATGACTGTTCGGTTCCATGTGATTTACATTTTCAACGTCCTTGATTGCCACTGGTTTTTCTTTTATGATATGTTGACGTGGTGGTCAGGCTTGTGTAATGCATCGATTCAGAGGTCAGTGTTGACTAGGATTTTGATCTTTGCAGGTGCAACCTTGTCAAATAGGCCAAAAGGGAGTAGTGAGAGAAAAAGCAGATACACTCATAAGGTTGTATATCGCACCAACGACCGCGCAGGAATGCCTAGACAGTGAAGCACGATTTAAACAGCATGCAATAGAGCTGTTTATAGCTGCGGCACTGGGACGGAGGAGGTTAGAAAGTGCCCTCAAACAAACAGCACTCTGACCGCTTAACTGTTGACCGCGGCCGCAGACGTATTATCCAGTACGATTGAAAAACATCCGGTATACTCCGAAAATCTGATACAGCTACGAGTATATCCACTGTGTGCAGTAGTGGTCAGAATTAGATATTAATGTCTCATTCACTGCGCCCTCGGGCTAGACAAGTCTTTCACTGACAAATAAGTCAGACTTTTGAGTCATTGGATTCGGGTGCGGTCACCAAGAAAAGTTTGTATCTTGTTACCTCGCAGGTCAGACTTTTGAACCAGAGTCCAGGGATGGGGTTCCTCAAATCAACCCCCCCCTCCGCGGCATAAACAACCGGGAAGTGTCAGAAGTTATCGTCCTCCCGACTGGGTGTTGTTAAGTTTTCAAATGTTCAGTTGCTGTTATCAGCTACAAGTGAAATGCCGGTCGTTGTTTTGGCCTGTGAAGGACTCGCATTTCGAAACTGTATGATTATTAGCTGATACACATTTTTTGACAGTCATTATTACTTTATATTGTATAGAAACATAGTAGGACGAGTTTATTAGCAATTCATCAGTAGTGTAAATTTGTTGATCCACGAACTGAGAAAATTCATCCCCATCGTTTGCATCCCCTATTTTTTCCGACTACCTCACGCACCCCATTTTGTTTCATTGAACTAATGTTATTAAATGTCCGCGGCGCGAGTAGCCATTCTTGTCCTGGTCTGCTGACGTGACGGTTCACCTTTGACCTTCTTGGTTCTGTGGAGAAATTAAAGGTTCTGCTAGACGAGACTATCGTCGCGAACGATTGAAGTTTGCTGTTTGCAATTACTGATGCATTTCTTTAATAGTACCGTATAAATTCTCGGATCCAATCTTGTTTTCAGTTTGGGGATCAATTTTGGGCTACGCGTAACTCAACGATCAGACGTGAATCGTTACAAGTACACACTCGATACGGATCCAGTATTTAAGTGTTCTCTGCCCCAGACCATGCGTTTAACGTTAGTCAAGCCACTTCTGCCGTCCTCAGGGTTACGGGCCGTGTGTGGGGTTTACCGGTACCATTCCAGAAAAAATTCAGTCTTGCTAAGATTGACCGTCCAAATAGTTATCTGACTAAACCGAGTTTATGGTGATCTAAATAATGCTCCAAGGTACATAAGTCTGCAAGCTGTGCAGCGGCAACCAGGTCTCTCTGCGTAAAGTAATCGGTTGAAAGTGCAGCTACGCTACTTTGCCGGTTCCACCGGCTAACATCGTGTCCAGAGTCGATTGGACTAATTTCGGTGTTCCAGAGCCCGAATGACACGACCGACCTAAGCGAAACATTCCATAGAGGTTTCTCGTTTGCCCTGATGTGTTCCGTCAAGCTAATTCAATCTTGTCAGTGACTAGCAACTCCGGTATTTGAAAACCGATTCAAGCACTAACACGGAACTTATTTTGCGATATAGAAGCATAATATAATGTGATCGTGAAAAGTTAACCGAACATTCAAACTTATCAGATGTGATGCAGTATATGCGGTTGACATGTCTCAATTCTGATCATAGCAAATCGGTTTCGTCGATGCCGTCAACTCGATCGATATGAAATCAGAGGGTAATACTCACTGTTGAGTGTGTAGTTGAGCAAGTCATTCGGTTCAGGAAATTTCACTGAGTACAGTTAATTCCGTTTGTTATCGCCCACTCAGTTCGTCCATACATATTACACGTGGCTCGTACCGGTGTGTTGAAAACTGTTCATCATTCTGATGCAGCTTAAGCCGAGGAAACCCAGATAAACTAAGAGGATGAACCTTAGTGATGTAACACATTTAACATGCACTCTCCTTCGACTTCATTGAGCACAGTGCTGGATGACGCATCGACGCTCACTGAAAATTTACATTTATCTAGGTTAGTTGGATGGGATGGCAGAGTGATAAAGACGTAATTTGCTAACTAGTGACAGTGTTACATTTCTCAAAGACTACGTTAAACGATGCCACTGATACGCCTACCTTTGGTTTGAAAGCACAGGCTAAAAAGCATCAACGAAATCAGCTCCGAAACACTGGAACGACGATAGTGAAGCAACAGTGTATATCACACATAACATACTAACAAAGATGACCCCGGAATCTAATTAACCAGGTCAATTCCGGAAAATGTGTTAAGTGACGTGGTTGTGCTGACTGAAATAACTACAAGTGTCATGACACCGACATAATCCGAGAATGTCATATCTAACCTATCAGTTGAGTATTAGATGCAAATGAGTTAACCCTTTAAGTGGAACATGAATGTAATGATGACTCAAGGCATATGCATAGATTTTTGTTGCCTAAGAGTGTGAAAAACTTTAAATGGAAGGTAGAATGAACCCGGATAACGTGTGTACTATGGAGTAGATTTACGTTACTTCATTGAATCCAGTGTGAATGAAATTCACAACAAACATTCACACTCTGCATGTCGATGTGACAAATAACCGTGTTTTCAGGAAGTCGTTTATTTCCATGGAAATGTTGGCGACAACGTTCTTTCAAACGACAAAGACTGAATGAGTTTCACAAGCATCTAATCTTTAAGAAAAGCGTGAGGACGATTCAGATGCGGATGCCGACACCTCCCTCAGTTTCAATAATTCCTTTGAGTACTATCCAACCCACCCATTATTCCAAATGTGCATGAATTCTAACATTGAGAAAAGTCGGATTGGATGTTGCGAATACTCAGCTTCCAAATGAGTTATTGAGACAGAGAAAATTCTCAAATTGTTCAAATCAAAATCGGTCGGCTGACAAAAACTTGGCGCCTCGGGGATAATGAACCCACTGGTCTCAAACTATATATGAAGCGAGACTATGGTGTATTACTGTTCGAGCCATTCGGCCTTGCAAACTGGCGAGGTAGACAAGCTCAAGTCATGTAACATGGATTGGCTAGTACGGTGTGGTTCTCTTTTCAATACCGTATTGCTGTAGGTATATGACCACTAGTGTATTATTTCCGGGATAATAACAGTTGAAACATTAAAAAAACATTGACTGTAGCAAGCTCGATGAGAGAGTAGCTGTTGGCCAGTTCACATTGAGTTGATGAAACCAAAGCGATCATCTCTAAGTGGGCATCAAACAGTCAGGATTTTCGTACCTTGTGACCACATCGTTTCTCATGCATCCGGTGATGTTTGCAGTAAATAATACTCAGTGCAAAAAAGCATTAACCGGACAACTGGATTACGTGGCCAAGTCATCGCTGACTGGGTAGCTTAATAATGTGACCAAATAGCTGCGTATCTTGAGCATTCCAAAGTACGCGATAACGAACGATAGCGTCACACACACTATTATCTCATCTTAATGACAGACAATTACGCTAAAACATATGTTCGCCGCAGAGAGGCATGGTTACAGACCATACGGCAAAATAAATCTTGCGCAAGCATCATACAACGCTACCCACAGCTACAGTCGAACGTCTCTTCGGCGGCACAGATGATGAAGGGTGACGAACGCAACGTACGCATTTTTCAATTTTCGCTGAAGCTTCATTAGGTATATCACATGCTGACGAGATGGTCCTACCCACATAATCTATACAGTCTACATTCTCAGAGGGATTACCTGCAGTAGAGGACCTGAGAGTAAGGAGACTCTAGTTCTGACGTAGTATCTTGAACGTTCATATAGACCAGCTCGGTTAGCCACCTCGTTCGACGTAGTTTGCATTTTTTCAGCATAGGAACTAAGCGAGGTAATGTCAACCAAGCGCTGGGCCAGTCAAATGAATGTAAGGGGAAAAAATCTACCAGCAACTTCACTGAATTCTTCATGCGCACCAGCCAGAATATCATTCGTAAAATAGGAAGAGGGATATCGAAATATCCTAGTAAATAGGACTAGAAGCGATTGACGTTCGAGATCGTTGTCTATAAACTCTTATCTTGTTTTCAGACTGAACACATAATGATCCTAACTGATTTTTTTAAGGTAACACCAACTCTTACTATTGATGATGAGCTGTTGAAAAACAGTTGGGAAATTAGCTGAGAAACTGTGTCAGGACAGGTTAAAAGCCTGAACGACATGTGTTCATATGTCAGCCGCTGTGCCAAGATAGTCTCACACCATCGAAGGCTCAATTAGTAATGTTACTGTCCAGACGATCATCCTACAAGATTGTAAAACACGGAAAATCGTGCAAAAGATGTTCAGAAAGTGTGTCCTCGACCACCAGTGAAGCTTGACTGATAAGATCTCCACCGGTACGTCACTCCACGACTTTTTTCTTCCAGTTGCTATGGGATTGATTTCAATTACTCTGTAGCTATACATACATATATAAATAATGCTATTATCGGTAATAATATTATTGACATGTATACATGCATAGGGTGACAGGAGAACAAGTCGTAAAAAGCAAACTTATTAAATGGAGCCTAAGCAAAAACGTAACAAACTACGGCCGGGGATAATTGCTATCAACTGAATACTGCTTGTAGTAATCTGGTCTCCTAATCCCGCTCAATGATCTAAGTTAAGTGACCATGTTATTCGCTGACCAGCCACTGTTTACGAAAGCAAACAACATGCGAGTGCAATGTTAACAGTACGTCATAACAAGCACTAAATCGGGACTGTATCTTCGGTCGTCTTACGCGCGACGCTCTCGCAAGCATTATAGTTAGCTCGAATGTAAGAACGTTCAGTTAACAATTTCAGTACAAAACAACTTAGGTAGCAAACCTTGCTATTATTGAACATAATTAGGCTGGGAAATTCCAGGTTAAGAAGGATCGATGAAACTATACCTCGTATGTGCTCAATAGTCGGATCGGTCAATCTATGAACCTGAGTGGACACTCAATTACCTATGTGAAATATAAATAATCGATTCAAGTGTGTGTGTACAAAAGGTAGACTGTTCGACTGGATTGTAAACAACAAAAATAAACAAACAAAAAGACTAGAACCAATCTAGAAGGATGTGAAGATGAAGTGTGAAAATTAGAGCGGAATCGATTCGCGGTGACCCTTTCCAAATAACCTGTTCACGATTGTTTGTACCAAGGCAATAAACATAACAGTATAAACAACTTCCGCGTAAAACGGACCTGGGAGACTGAACTCTTAACAAATCAGATAATCAAGCCAGGGTATGTAGGGATGCAAAGCAATTACCCCGTAGATTAAATGGACCGATCGTAAGTTTCTACTTGGCTGAAACAGCCGTTTCGTGAATCGAACGGATTAAGCACTGCATATTTTCCGATTCAACATGTATCGATGTCACTTTCGCGTGCCTCGATGTCCGTTTGAGATGAACCAACGGGGTTCTCTGGGTTTCAATGGTGAACAGGATCGCACGACCAATGTGCACACGCGTAGGCTGACAGACACAGGTATTAGTTGTCTTTTGCGGAGTGAGAGGACACAGATCTGCCGGGTGTAGGGTGTAAACAAAGATAGCACACCAGTACGCAGTTTCCAGGTTGACGAGGGCGCAGGCTAACACGTACACGATGAGTAATGAACGCGTGGATGTGTCCACACGCAGTTGTTTCAATTTGTGTGGACGACGGAGATCATCCCACCGTGCTGCATGCACTCAATAATACCAAGTAGTAGGAAGGCATGCTGACATAAAAAGTAGATTTGGCTCACTATCGACGTCAAAAAACTGAGAAATGTCATGTGTCATTCGGCATTTCAGTAACAGGGTCATAGTACATCACATCAGAGTACACAAATGGTGCGGTAAACTTGAAAACACAGTATGATGTGCTCTAGTTTCTATGATTCCAGTCAATCTTTTACAAATTTGTTATTCAGTTTCGTTCACGGATACCATCTGGTGTAATGATGACTGTAATGACAAGTTAAGTTTGGGGAATGTCGCAGTTTTATTTTGCATATTGTACGCATCGATGTATGCGGTTCCAAGCCAAGCGTTGCCCTTCAAACGCTGAGAATCTTGTCAACTGCCAGGCGCTATCGACCGCGGGCCGTAGTGGCTAAAACACTAGGAGAATGGAGCGGATCGATGTGACCTGAAATGTGCGTACACTCTATGCCAGCTAGCATGGCTGTGGTTACAGAGTGTGTTCGGGCCGTTCATTAACCCAACTCGGTTAGGAGGTTTGTTTTTAGTAATACTCCCTGGGCAAGTCACTCGGCTAGAAAACCCGTGGTATGGTTTGGACTTCGGATTTTGTTTCCAGGTGCACTATTCCGGGACACCAAAAGCCAGAATGGATTTGCAATAGTTCGCCACATACCCCGAACTTGATTTGCCCAGGCTCAGAGACCGCGATCGGTCGACTGCTCAGTGTTTTAATCCTACCCCTCAACTGTAAGGACTCCCATTGGTACGTCATTCGATATGTTACTGTTCGAATGTCGTAAAATGGCTTGCATGACTTATCCGACCATTCGGACGATGACTGCGACAGAAGCCTACGCCAGCCTAAACGGATCGCTCATCTGGCCGCAAATATTACCGGTTGGCCAGATGTGTTATTCGAGTGAGTTCTATGCCGTGCGGACAGACCCACACGTTCATTACTCATCGTGTACGTGTTAGCCTGCGCCCTCGTCAACCTGGAAACTGCGTACTGGTGTGCTATCTTTGTTTACACCCTACACCCGGCAGATCTGTGTCCTCTCACTCCGCAAAAGACAACTAATACCTGTGTCTGTCAGCCTACGCGTGTGCACATTGGTCGTGCGATCCTGTTCACCACTGAAACCCAGAGAACCCCGTTGGTTCATCTCAAACGGACATCGAGGCACGCGAAAGTGACATTGACCCATGCTGAACTGCAAAAGGTACGGCTTCAAAACGTTTGCTTCACTTGTTTAAGTGAAATCAGGCAGATGTACTTTTTATTTCCTCTTTTCTATGGCTGAATGGTAGAATACAAATTCTCATTGTTCTGTTTTGTATGGTTATATCAGATGAGGAACAGATGTGGTCTAGGAGGGCTGATAACGCGATCAAGGTCAATGGCACATAACTCAAGCAGGTTTACTATGATCCCATCCTTATGAATTGGAAAGCTGAAACCAGTTCGTTCGGTGCTTTACATAAGACAGAAGGATGAACTATGAAAGCTCGTACAAACGTTGAAAACACTACTGACTTCGCAGTGCCGTATGTAGGAAGTCTGGAGAGACGGGGTTAGGATTGTAGATTACACTCAGTCAGCAAAGTACAGTGAAACGAAGAAAGCTGACTTACCGTTTGACCGTTCCGAAGGCAACTGACCATCATCATCTTTGTTTCCGAACTGAAAGACCATTCGTGCACACGTGAGTACAACTGTCGTGTGTCGGCGATTCGTAACTGTGTCATGAAATTTAAAAAAACATGGACAGCGCAGTTGGAGGATCAGTCAAATCTCATTACACTCATACCCAGTGACTAATCTGATCAACCCAATGAATACAGCAAAGATTCAGTATGTAACAGAATCACTAAGAGCGCGCAGTTATTGCGATGTGGGAATTCATAGGCTTTCAGTTTGTCCCCGACTTGAATAAATGAACAAATCGGAACGTACATAGACAGACTTCTTAAGTCGGTGAGTGACTGATTTGGTTGAATCTGTGATACACCAACAAATCGTACTGGTGCAATACCATAAATGTCAGGTAAACAACAAAGGTAATGAGGAAATTCGTAACCAAACGATGGTTCCTAACAAATTCCCTTGTGAAACACATGAGAATAAGGAACTTCTTAAGCAAACTGGACGCTGATCAGTGATAAACATTACAGACTGATGAGAACAAATCGCAATCAACGCTGGTATGAGGTACATAATTCTCAAACGATAAGTCCAAGGTTTGTTCACCGATTATTAGTAATAAAGTTTCGGACATTCGGAAATTAACACTTGATAACAGTTAGCTTGTCAAACGTTCCGTTGTAAACACTGGGCATGGGATATCGGTAAACTCACTGTCACAACAAGACTGGGCTTTGTAGCAGTGTAATAGCTTGCGCACCTCGATGACCTATGGGACTAGACTCGAGGGTGTGACGCTCACGCCGACAGAGTCACTTATACCAGGCAGGCTGATAGGTAAGGATTATAGGAACCAAAACCTTCATGTCCTCCAGTTCAGGGAATGGAAGAAAAGTGGCAAATTTGACAGTGAAAGGTGGTACCAGTTCTGGTACACTGCCACCCACAAGCTGTTTTGTGGTACGGGCTGGTGATCCAACAGCTTTCGTTTAGAACTCTAATAATTCCTCTCTCTAGATCTTGGCATCCTGACAGTTTCCCGACGCGCAAACAAATATGAATACTCACAACACCAATAAGTCCATACTGCATCAGCCATCTCGCCGTATAAACTAAGTCTACTATTTGCTGCCTACAAGAGGGCGGATAGCTGAAAACATTTCATTGCTGACCCCTTGTCTAACCCAGTTAAGCTCTCGGGCCCATCCCGACCACCATTTCTAACAACAACACCACAGATCCCATAACACATTTAGCGACACTGTCCGATAAGTCTTATCTTTTATCGCCCTCCCCCTCATCACTTGGTTAAACCTAGAATGCGAATCAATATAGGCGCATTCAACGTTCGCACTGTAAAACAGGTGAATGAATAGGCTGCACTAGCACGAACGTCAGATTCGGTGAATGCCAATGTCTGTTACATGTCGAGGACTAGAATCCTGGACAGTAGTTAACATGTGGAATTGATCGCACCCGCACTGTCTATCCGATATTGGTTATATACTTCGGGTGACTCCACGGTCGTCGCTACAGGTCAGGATGGAGTAGATATTGTCCCCAATGAGAAGGCCGCGTTGGTAGATTGGATTCCTGTTAGCGGTAGACTTTGTGCCACCCACTTGACAAGTATTGTTAAGGCCAGCTGTAGACACCAAATCTTTAAAAATCATTATATTATGACTGTTTCTGCCCAAACTGATTGCCATGACGCCAGTATCAAGGAGGCCTTTTATTCGGATCTAGCTGCACCCTCTGTGTCGATAAGATGGTGGTTTATCGGTCTCACTAGCGTGAATGTTGGCGTCGTTTTGTCGAGATGACCGTTAACTGACGATGCAGAGCAGTGAAGGTTGTAAGGACGGCATAGTACTTTCATCCACTGCTCGGATCTTAATTTCCAAGGTATAGGCACTCTGACGGTTAACGTTTGAGCATAGGGAGTTGAGTTCTCTCCTTTCCCTTTATTTTTTTCACTTCTTCTTTATGGTTGTATGGCAGTTAAGCGTCAGCGCGAGTTACTGATGTACCGCCGTCTTTGATGGTCATGTTAGCGATCGGTGAATCAGCTGTCAGATTGTATTTCAACAGTGTTTACCAGGATAAAGTATGCAGTAAAACAACGCACACTGTGCTCAGTTTAAAGCAGTTGAAACGAGTGAGAGAAAACAGTATTATTCTTAATTTCCTCACACTACAACTACTAACTCAAACTTTTCATTGTAGCAGAGCGCCGCCATAACAAACGTCGTTGTATGGAAACGAAAGATAGTGCTAAGAACATGTTTGGCCCCGAAATCTCCCTTTGATATGACGTGAGCCTTTGTGAGTTCTTCGTTACGACGAAGTGATCAGTATCACGAAGTTTCGTTCAAGTCTTTCAGGTTACGTTACACCACACTGTGTTGTAAATAACATGATAGCAAAACATGGGGTAAATTGCACGCCATCTACTCACGTTCATGAATCCAATGAGGACGACCGAGAGAATCTAGCAACACGATTAGCGTGATGGTCATTGCATACTAATTGTGATTATCTGACAAATTCAATAGCACACTGTACAGCTGTTTACGAAGAGTGGGTAATGACAAGTATCAAGTGTTTGCAGAATGAGTCATACATTGTACACAAGTGCACTCGGTCAGACGCTTTGCCCGTCACGGTCAGTATATGCTGAGGTAGGTGTCACTATCATAAATATCAGTTTACGAATCACAACGTGCTTAGCGTGCATGATTTCAGTTCCATCTCAAACGGGTTAGAGAGAGTAACCAATACACTAACTATACTCTATTCGTCTATACTATTGCGACCTCTTCAGAACTGATGAAACTTGTCTTTACGGACGTCATTTTTTCGGATCGGAACCGGTTACACAACGGGCTCAGGATTTGTAGACGCCCGCTGCATTACAGACGCGACTAATCTAGATCCAACCTATCGACAAACGTTGTGAATAGGCTGAGCGTAGCTCGAGGAATCACTAGATGCCCGAGACTACAAAATCAAACGTTACGAATGTCAGTGTGCTGCTAACCGAACAAGAAAATAGGCTTCATTTCGCCAAAAGCAACAGATTGCATACGACTGCACTTCATGAAAATTTTAAGGAAAGCGGAACACCTGAAGGCAACAAATGATGACTGGATAGATAACGGGCTGAGAGGACCGACTTCCACATATAGCCAACTAAGTACGTCCAATCAAATTTGCAGACTACCGCCGCCTTGTTGTTATTTGGTTCGTTGCCTATTATCCTTGCTTAGCTGTCTGTGAGCTAAAGGCATCATAGTTTTCCAAGATTGGTTGTTCGCTTATGGTTGTACCAGGAGACGAACCGAACGTCGGCAGTTACAGAAAGAGTTATCAGCGGAACTCATCGGTTCAAATATGGCATCTTTCTTATCCGATCAATGAACTGTGTTCTCCTGATCACAATTTCACCTAACCCAAATGCCGGCATAGTTACACAGAGCGTATTGCCATTACAGATTTTTAAAAAATAGTTGGTTCACACTCTCCCACAGCATTGATGACGTGGGAAACAAGCTACTTCTATATCCACTCGAAAAATCGCGTCAACAATGTGTACATATCAGGTTGTTACTCCAACCGACGTTCGCTGCTAAGTCTCAAATTATATCGTCCATGGATTAAATACTGGCAGGAAGGCCATACATAGACGGTAGTGGTCGTAACAATCGGGACTCGAACCCACAACTGTGTCGCAGTCAAGCCTAAATTAATCGACCACTCAAGGAATTATCGCAAGCCATCAGTACCGGATCGTATCATGCGGTTCTCCAAATCCATTTAGCAGAAAACATCACCGAAATAAATAATCAAGCCGGATTGCGGGCACTGATCAAGCTAGCTCACTTGGTGAATACCTACAACTGAGTCCATGAGGTCGTGTCGAAGATGCGGATCGCTTGTGTTCAGCTGTGCGGTAATCGGAGTGAACATTCGCACGAGAATTTGCTAACATGAAGCGCAGCGAATAAAGACAGGTAGGACACATAGCAAACGTTACAACCAAACAGAATCTGTAGAAGTTCATGTGAAAATCGCGGCGCTTGCCTACGTGCGTTTGAGGAGCGTTTTTGTAATACTACGGTAGAGACAAACAAAAGCAACGACCTAGGTAGTTAGATGTTCAGTTCTTGAAGAAAAAACTGCACTCGAATATCAAATAGACAGACAATCTGCACTACTTGGATCTACTTGACTATTCATTAAAACTTCAGTAATTTACCAGTGATTTTTACGATGTGTGATTGAAAGTGAGTTCTGCACCAAAAAATGTGCTTTTTTGGGTCCTGAAGGTCCACTTTAAAAGCAGTTATGGACTAAGAATGTCAACGTCGTCTGGTTGATAAACGTAATAGTATTGTCAATGCACCCGCTCGTTATTTCCAATCGATTTTGCAAAAAAAGATTATTTCAGAGTTCCTGTGAAGTACAGTGGTTGCGAGTGAACAATCAAATGACCGTGAAATAGTTCTAAATTGCACAGACGACTGCTATACTTACGTAAGATGCAAGATGCACGAAGTAAACCATTTAGCATTCTTAGTAGGAGAATTAATAACTAACTTTTTCAAAAACCACATTCCACACAAAATTCAATATTGTTACGGAGTCAAGCCACAAAAAGTGTGCCATGACATCTGACAGAAAATATGATAATGAAATACATCTGAACGAACATTTAAAAACCAGTACTCATAACAACTATGTAACTAGAACAAATGCGATATAACGGGTAGTCGCATTCACGTAGAATATCTGTCACAATAGTATATTTCGTTGTATGATCAAAAAAACAAACGCAAATACACAGTTACTTATGATGAGAATGAAGACGAACATGATGATAGTTCTCAGAAGCATATTGAAGCTTCCCAAAGTGACCTGTGATCATTAGTTATGTCGGAACTACACAGAACAATAAAGGGATGTGAAAAAGAAGAGGCTCACAAAATTCAAACCTAAGAAATACATGGTTATCACTTTCACAGTAGTGTCAATAGCTTAAAATGGTTTCATTTTGCAGTGGAATCTAACGAACGAATAAACAGAAAGAGAACGCAAGTTGCACATGTGGGTTATAGAATCAATTCTCAGAGATGCATACAAGTTAACTGAACATTGTGTTTAATGAGTAAATCTGATCGCTTTCAAACTCTTTCGAATGAAATTTGTGAAATTTTAATAATGGATCACACAGAGCTCACTGCTGAGATGTGGGACAAAAACTGGACCTGAGGTAAGTCGAAGGCTCTTGTGAGGAACTGAAAGCTTCGTATTTTAAGGGGAAAATCATACAGATATCGATCACAAGTTTGCAGAGAGGAATTATTTTCTCATTCTACTCCTCGTCAAACGTTACTCTCGCTAGAGGTCGGTAGGTGAGCCATGGGTCCACACTCAAGTATGCCTTCAATTCCTTCACTACTTCACGATGCGATTCCTATGAACACTTTCAGGCTGCTGGCACAACATTCATAATGAAAACGTCGGGTCCCATGGTGCACAATTTGCCGAACTGGACATGTGAATTGAATTGAAGCCAAATCTAATCGAGGAAAACTTTCCAACTACTGACACTTCTGATACAAGTCCACACGTCAAGATCGTTGAAGAATAAACACAAGTCCCGGTGTATTCCGTTGAAAGTTTTAACTTAAGCACCTCAACAACTGTTAATTAAGTTATTGCTGCGCTTGTTTTAACGACATGCTTTGGTTCTAAGTGTTAACCAGAGCAAACAATTTTGAGTAAACGATCGAGAAGCAACTTTCAGGAATTGCGTGGTTTGATCTCTGTGACAAAAAAACATTTAAGGGGATTAGCTGCTTTAAACTCTTGAAAGATTTGTATGAGAAAGTGTGAGGTAACAAACGTGGCTGAAAGCGCGACCAGTTTGACAAATTGAAGATGTTAACATCAGCTGTTGAGGAAGTAATAATTACACCACAAATGTTTCTCACGGACCGGCTTCCAATACTCTGTAGTATCATCTTCATAAGCAATCACTATGTGGAAGTCAGCGAGAGATGTTACAAAAAGGAAAAACTTTGAAAATGATCTACGCCAAAAATCGCCGTCAATAAGTGTAACTAATTTATGGAAAGCCAGGTTTACAGTAGCTAAAGTAATGTGTGTTCGCATGACTTTCGGTACTGCACTTCAACGTTCGTGTTCATCACTCATGTGTGTTAGGTCACCAAGATATGCGGTCCTGTCGAAGAGCATATACATATCCTCAATCGATTCAGAACTAAACACGCACAGCAGTGTACCGTGAAGTTCATGACCAAAGGGGTGAATCTGAATAAACCCAAACCTTTGTCAACTCAGTATTCATACTCGCCTGGGGTATATTAGAGAATGCGGAAATCCGTACACCCGTTCGATTCATAGTGAGATCATAAATAAACCTCTACATTTATCTACATCGTTCAGTAGGTTCCAGTACTCCATCACTCAACTCAATGTGGTGTAATGACAACGGGGCAGCTAACCAATTGCATGTAGCGGCTTTGTCTCCGGTAGCTCGAATGTTTCTGACCAGGTTTGTGTAGCCTTAAACCATTCAATCCATCAATAATTTGCAATCTCGCCTGACATTGGAGGCTTAAACTTTTAAGAACAGTAAACATCACTTAGACAAAAATCACAACTGATTCACATGATGTAAGACAATAATATCGGTTTATGGGACGGAATATATGAAAAGCATCAATCAATAAAAATTCGACAATCGAATGTGGCATGAAAGCTGGTGTGCCTGGTTTCTGGTACAAACCTGAAGAGCCAATCGTAGAAGAGCGCCTTCAGTAGGCTGTCCGTGCAATTTTCCGTCTTGCAGAACAGCATTATTGCAAATGCAACCGATCTGAAACGAGAACATAGCACGAAAAAATCAATACAAACAAGAAGCTGAGTTGGAAGACGAAGATGAGTAGACCCATGAGAACAGCACCGAAGTAACAAAAGGAAACAAAAGCATGAATGGAAACAACTGAACATAAGTGGGGCGTAGCCACCGCGTCACCCGTTCGAAATATGGAATTTTTGTCGCATCAGTCCCACTAGTGTTCGCACTTTATAAGTTATCGCAGTTATGGACCATAGTTACACAAACAAAACGAACTGTTCATTCAGTGGCTTACAAGTCTGATATATCTTCAGTGAACTGAAAATGTCCATTTTGAACCGCTATGTACAGAATCAGCATATACCGTGCATACATAGCAGGTCAGGATTAGGGACGCGAAACAAAACCGTTTCCACATCTTTGTAACTACTGTGTAACTACTGTGTTTACGCAATCAAGTCACATTACGAGTTAGTGTTGCATACATGCAGTTAACAAATGAAAGTTCAGATACGGTCCAGTATCAGTAATCATTCATAAGGTCTTCATGCTTAATATCAGCACTACACATGCTAACGTCTTCAGTGATATGCATCTATCAGGTGACAGTCTATTTTAAAGTGGTGTTCTAACAGCATCATCGTTCGCGCACTTGTAGAGAAGTGATGTTGTCAAGCTAGACGTGACGCAAGAAGAAAATAAGCGTGCCGTGTTGGTTACTAAACATACAAGTTTTACACTAAGCCTTTGTGAATTTAACTACGTGTTTTAGATTACAAAAACAACTGATACATTTCATCCTCCAACAAGAAGTCAGAAAACATTAACGGAAGTTAGGCGTTAGAATCGTGGGTCTTGATAATTAAATACTGTAGCTCTGAGTAAGGCTATCACACGCTCGTATGGAAATAACTGATAGACAAATAAAGCAGATACTCAAAGTTACGACCGCTAAGCTCAACGCACTTTTGCACTCTCTGCATGATGTATCAGTGAACATGTTTTGCTTGTTCTACAGGGGACCACAGCGAAATACTGATGATGTCATTTTTTTAGAGCTTAAATCAAATAGGGCTATGGCATGTACACAACACTATTCAATCGATCTCAAAGAAAGTAGTTAACAAAAAGTAACTCAGAAGACACTGACACAGTAGAACAATGCTGCCTCTTTGTAAGTAACTGATGAGGCATCTAACCAGATTTTGAGAAGTATGTAGATGATCTAATCTGCTGGAAGTAAGTGCGATTATGCTTTCCGGGATCCAAGGTTGAACAGCGTTAGGACAAGGAACCTGATAACAGTTAAATATGTGTGGAACCTTTGAAGACCTGTAGACCCATGTGCGGTGTTGTACACTCCAAACCACACCAGAACTTTTCGGTTGAATCTATGGTGCGTATATTTTGCACACAACAGCTTTCATTTATATGTTGGCTACACCACAAGGATAAAATACAACTTCAGCCAATAGTAGTTTGTCGCACACATCTGTTAGAGACTATTCACGATACACTGCAAGTTCCTGCAAATCGCCCTCTGGAAGTGCAGATCCATAATAAAGCTTGTATAAGTAAATTCCAGGGCGTTTAAACAATAACCGAGCTGAGCACCCACTAGCCGCGAGTGGTCAGTATAGGTTGCGGATTGAGAGCCCTGAGTCTCCGTTGCTAGTGCAGGCAGCACTCTCAAATCCTTCCACAGTGACAGATCGCATCTTTTTCTTCATACGATTTGTCCTACGGAACCCATCGCCTATGCATTGCACCAGCAACATACACGGTTGTCTTTCCTAGTAAGCCAAGCCTCAATGAATCCAGGCAAACCAATTATGCCTCGTCAATAGCTTCCAAGCTCGTAATTGAATCAAACACAAACCATGACGAGCATTTATTCGTCACTTACGGTAATTCTATTACTGCGCTCGTGACTAAGAGAATCAGCATACCACCCGATTCGAAAACCCGCATCGGAAAACACGAAAGAACTTCTGTTAGGCAATCACGACTTGAGATGGCATGTCAGTATATGAATATATTGATCGAAATGGGATAAATCAGAGGCGCAGCATGTCGTCTGCGTGACTGACATCAAACAACTGACTTATTTAACCAAGAATGTACACACTGTACCAACAGGTGTCTGTAATGTTAGTTGATAACCAGTATATTCTTTCGTCCAACAGAAAGTAGGCTGGACTTATGAATTCACGAGTGAACAGTTCCTTATTCTATACGTGAATGAGTGCCTAATTCTGGTCTTCAATAGCACAACCGTGCTAGTGGTGAAACAAGAAATTCGCTTTCACTTTTGGGGGTGAATCAAATGATGCGTGCCCCCTGGTAGAACGCGAACAAGACAGATCAAAGTAACAACAGACATATTAAAACTAGTCACGGCAAGAACAAAACCGGTAGGTGACTGCATACAATGATTGTCGGGGGTGATCAAGACGAATAACCCTCATTTGCCGTCGCACTGACGTGAAAGAAGCCAAAAGATTCCACTACAAATAATCTCAACAGCATGTTCAGCAATGTCCTAACCTACCGATTTATCTCCGGTGCGTTCCAGGTGTCGGTTTCGTCGAAATGTCTTTATTCACAAGTTCACTTAAACTTAGCAACATGTACCAACTATGGTTGTCAAGATTAAAATGTTAACTATGAAAGACGACACCTAGTAGAGGGGGTTCAATTTGGAAAAAATGTAACATCAGGCAAGTTTGAACCAGTTAGGACAAGATTAAAACCGACAAGCAACTACATACAAAAAGTGTTGAAGCGACCAAAACAGACAGTTACCATACATCATGTAAAGACAAAATTCGGAACAGAAACAGAAAACCAACAAAGTTCGTAAATCATGCATATCTAAACGGTCTAGAATGCACCTGTACGCATGGCTAAAACGTGAATAAGTTAGTCAAACAAGCCCGAACTCGCGCCAATTCAGGATGACCCCAGATATGTGGTACACACCGAAGACTCAAACTAACTGAAACATTTCAATGGACTTTAGTTGAACAAGCAGTGATAAGGGGTTTGATAGATAATTAACCACCCAATTTTGAAAAATAACACACAGAAACCGAGTGATTTTCACTGTTCCATTAAACCTAACCCGACCACTTTGAACAGTTAGCAATCAGGAGACTTCAGAGATATCCTGAAACTAAGTGAATCGTTGATTATGTCCGTCAGGCAACTAAAAGGATACAAGGAACTTGAACTAACAGTTGTGACACCAGTAAGTGGCAATTAACCCTTCATTCCAATGTTTAACAGCCACGGTACTCACGTCCATGGCCATATCGAAAGACCGTGGTTACAAGGATGCCACTCAAAAGCATTAGAGTGAATGGGTGAGTCCACGAATTCAATCATGAGCTTGCAGATGCGTCTTACAAACAAATCATCATCACCACTCCACAATAGAAAGGAAGTAACTGTAGGGAGAACAAAAGATTAAACGAGAAGATAAACACTGGTATGTAACATGTCAACACATTGAGGGAGCATTCCGGTGTCACCGACAGATGGACAGAAGACGAAAAAAATCACACAAACGTACAAAAAAGCATTGTAAAAAATAACCGCACACACGGACGGACAACCACATCGGGCAATCTGTTGGAATGTCTGGGAGAGAAGTGATCCAGAGCGATGCAGCCCCGATTGATCCTCGCGTATAAGCTGATCGTAGAGAGCCAAGAACATCTCAGTTAAGTCACCTGTGACCACAGAGTTAGATAATGCGCTCCGAAGTGGGCACACCCCAGACGAGGAGTTTGTTCACACAGTAGCCTGTTTATATGTCATCTAACTGTCAGAGAATGACTCCTTAATCATTCGGTATACTAGAGGGTGGTCAGGTGGTATGTGAAAAATTTGTACGTTGCGACTAAGTTTCGTTTAAGATGCCTGTATTTGAATGAGAATAGACTGAATTCTGTTGGTAAGAGCAGATGATGGCATATTCAGAGCCTCCTATACATCAGCCGAGCGTATCTTGACAATTTCAGTAAGAACCACAACTTTGTAAACATGGACGATAAGCCTGTATGTTTCCGTATGAGGCTATATACAGTGGACTCAGACGTTGCAGAGAAGGGTTTAAAATGAAAAAACCCAAAGATTCATCCTAAAAGATTTGATGTCATATGCGCTTTTCAACTGTGACTATGCAACTTGCAAGTGCATCGAATAGCTCCTCACTAGTTTTTTTCAGATCTTTGTCGCAATTAAAGACCTCTAGATTGTGACCACTCAGCTACTCACCACCATGACTTGATGATGGAATCGCACGACTCTGCACGCAGAGAAACAGTGGAGGGTAAATTGTTGCGAATACACGAAATCGAAACACTTTAAAGCGTATACACATCCTACGGATCCCGTATAACTCATCATACATTTGTGGAATCCGCGTAGAGAGGTAATGATGTTCAACTAGTCGGACACAAAGGGGACGAACGGCTGAGGGGCTAGGACGGACACTTGTAGAACGCAGTGAGTTGATGTAAACTAGCTTGCTAATTAGCCGATAAATTTTACAGTGAATCTATGCCTCGCCAGATAACCCGTAAAACTTTGAGTAACCGTCGCATGAAGCTGTAATTTTTCAGCCCTAATCAATAAGTCGTAGTAAATGGTATATGCGAACAGTATCTATGCCTGAAGGGAAATTTCAAATAATGTGGCCTTACATGGATAGTACCGAATGGATGTAACCAAAATTAATGGCAAACTCCGAAGGAGAAGCTTCCTCGTAAATTTTGTTTGGTTCGGAAAAACACTGAGTGATTGTTTTACAATCCATATTGTGTTCATATAGTACATTGCTCGTTCATCACTTCACGAGCCACGTTAGAAAGACATACTTATGGGCGTTGACAGTTATACAAGAGACAGCTAATAATGGCATTAGAACTAAGCATAGGTCGTAAAACTGTCAGTTATTTTCATCCATGCTCTTTGGTAGTTCATATTTGCTTTAACCATGTTAGCCTAAAAGTTGTACTGTAAGGGCAGTTAAAAAAACCTTATGTATGCACCCGTAACGTTAACGCCCATTTTGTTCTTAAAGGTGTTATTACTCAAGATTTCTAACGATTTTTGCGAAGGTCAACTTACTCAACTATTTCAGAATAGTGATCCGTCTTGAGTACTGTAGTGATTCGGAAAGCTTTGCTGACCAGGACCTTACCCCTACCAGACAGACCACAGAAGAGCAGTTACATGGAAACAATTCACATTCATGGAGTTGTATATTGCAAAACTGACTACGTAGAAGTGTTTATGCAATCAGGCATGATCATATGAGCATACAGCAAAACTATTTTAGGGATGCAGTATTATTGATTTTCAGAAGAAGAAGAAGGTTAGATACGTTGATACACACAAAACAGCACTTCGATCGCCCAACGATTGTTCAATACGGGAGGAAAATTTCCGATAACATTCAACATTCTGATGTGGCTCTAGAACTATTTATCGCGTGCAACAGTAACCAGAATCAAATACCACTGCGTCTCTAGGTCAAACAGGCTCCTCGTTGCAAGCTGAGTCAGACTCCTCGATACTCTCTGTGGTCTGTTGGTTCTCAGGTGGCTGAAAACTCAAATGAGCGTCAAGGTTAGTGACGAGAAAGCCTCCTGGCAACAAAGGGTATTTCCAGCAGACATTGTTCGTGTAATTTAAGCAAAAAGTGAAGTCAAGCCTATCAATCGAAATGAACATTCAGAAAGAAAGACGCATCAACCAACTATCAACGTAAACGAGCAGATGCACTTAGGTGTATACGTAAACAATCGAGATCACCGAAATCACCACACAAATACTCACTTAGGCAAAATCGAAAACTAGGACGATCTTTTAGGGGATAGTTCAATACGTGCAAAAAGGGGGTAAAATTATTGAGTGAAGGATTGTCTGATAGAATACTAGTGATTTAGGTGTACATATGTTAGACCTTGAGCTGATTTAGATGAACGCGCACAGCTACTACCTGTGAACATATGAAAGAAAAAAGGTTGTTACTACTTCAGAAAATGTTTGGGTCGTTCAAATGTGGGTGGCGACAGACAGTTATGGAAGTTGGTCGTTACATGCTAGAAATCACCAGTCAGCACCCGTTAGAAAAACTTTGTTCAACTGGTTAGCAAGGAAGTTTGTCTTCAATCAGACTGGGAAGTTCTGTTCAAAAAGTTTTCGGTTAGTCACTTGATGAGTCACACTGTATTCTGTCAACAGGGTCGGATGATTACAGGGATTATAGCCGACGTGATTAGTCTTTCATGCTCAATGTAAGTTCGATGGAACAATGGGTAACATTCGCTCGTTTCACAAGCACTATGGTGATGGATGACCAATTCGGAGGCGCGAGTATTCCAGCATTAGGTGGAAGACATCAACGCAGCAAGAAGATATGTCCAAAAGCCCACTGGGAGTGAATTGCAGACAACACGGGCAACTAGATGAGCCATCGCGCAACGAGATCGGACGAACAGACAAGAAATTGGAGGCAAAAAACTCACAACAAATGTCAATCACACACACACACACAAACCAAGCAGAACTGCACATGATGTGTCAGTGGAAACTGCCACTGTGTTATGGGCTGTGATTCCGTCTTATAAACGCGCGCGCGCGTAGCGTGGGAACGAGCGAGTTGGACAATTGGACGATTTATTACCACACTCTCACTGCCGGTCACCTCTCGATTAGAACAAAAACATCCATTACTGAAGAGCTTCAATAAGATGAAAAAGCAGATCCAGTGCTGCAGCTGAAAAGATCGCCCGAATAAGAAAGTTTTGATTACATGTGACAGTTGTCCAAATTGTAAAGTTCAACAAAATATACATCCCCAGTATGATGATCAATAAGATTACCAGGACAGACGAACCTACAAATCAGAAATGTTAGAAAACAAATAAACATCAGAGAGCAATTTCTTTCTGCGTCATTCGAGCAATTATGTACCTATTCAACTGAAAGTCGACAAGTAAAATCAATGAATCTTGTTCGAGTTAGCCGGGCTTCATCTTACCAGTGGCAATAAGACCATGCGAATGGAGCCATTGGTTCATTAGGAACTCAGTTAAGGAATAGAATTAGCTTCCTACTGTAGAAATATGCAGGCCAAAATATCTCCGTAGTCCTCACGTTGTTAGATAGCTTCTGTTTGCCACGGAAAACGGTAACATTCGACTTTAAAACACATGTAATGATAACATGTTAACTGATGGTAGACTAATGGCTAGACCAAATCACGTTGTGCTTCACTCACTTCGACTATGCGCTGGAACGCGGGCGAACAGGAGATTGGGACGGTAAACAAATCGTTCGTTGAATGCGCACGAACGTGCTCGCACACCGAGCGCACATCATACAAATGTGTAGAGGACTCGGACCCATGGACACCTGAGGCTTGGATGCCGGAGGAACGGATGGACGTAAGACTGGGAACGGATGCTTCGTCAGGGGAATTCGAGAGAATGAGACGCTCCAAACTGCTGGAAATTAGTTGGGAAACGGTCATTTCGTTCTTGGTCATGGTACCAGTTTTGTCGGCACAAATCACGTTCACGCAGCCTTTCGATTTTGCGGGCATAGGGTGGTTTAATAGGAAGTGAAGTGTGGTAAGTCGAGAGCGTAACGAAACGACTGCTTTTAAACAGAAACATTTGATTTTACAGTGGAAAGTGGAATTAAGTGATACGATTTTATCAAATTTCAAGATACCAAACGAAAAACGAGTGAAGATGCAACTGTTGCAAAGCAAAACACTTTCGGTCATCTGAAAAACCGGCTCATGTAGAAGTCGGATATCGTAAGGCTAGTGAAGTAGACAGAGTGGAAAGATGCCGTAGTGTTGGAACGTGAACTGCACTGTCCGAATACAAATTGAAGAGGCACACCTAAAAGCCACAAATTTCTGGTAACACTGATCAACTGGCCAGCCTCAAAGAAGAAGCAAATAGGTTTGGTCAAACGAAAGGAGTATGCAAGTCGATCGTTAACGAATACACATAGAGTAGTGGTAAAAACGTAGACTGAGTTGGACCACTATAGATCATCTAGAAAATAAATCAACATAAACAGTAAGTACACTGATACGTATAGCCAGCCATGGACGCTCTGAAGAGTTCTTCTGAATCCGATGGGAAAATTGCGTTTCAATGAAATAATGACAAGGGCACACCTACAAAAGGCAGCTGTTTCAACATAGGCAAAATTTGAACCGCAGAAAAATCCGTTCATTAGTGGTCAGTAGTGTAGTTTCACCAAACGGTCATTGTTTGCAATCCAATCAGCACAATATATCATGTACAGAAACCTACCGAGAGTTTCCACTGCGGGTAATTTGCGAACAATCGCGTTTCGTGAAGCCATTCGCATTTGGCCGATGGCAAGAGTGACGGTGACTACAATCGGCAGACCTTCGGGAATCGCTGCGACTGCCAAGCTGAGTGGTGAAAATAAATTGTAAGCCACATATTGACAAACTTTCAACGTAACGTACGTGGCCAAACAAATTTAAGAGAAATAACACACACACACACACACTAGATCCAATCAACGATAAGCACACAAATCGTAACATGCGCTGAGTCAATACCTCATTTACAACATTCCCTAATTCACGGAAAACGTGTGCGTTTCTCCTGTTAGGCACAAACAAAACAATGAGCGTCACATTGTTGTTTTGAATACAGTTGTAATTAAGACAAATTGATTAACACTGTTCAATTACTTCAAACAATTGTAGCCCAATCTGACTATATAGAAGCTCCTGTCAGATTAACTCAAGCAAAAACTGGGTCAAGAAGTATAACGTAAGATATAATTAGTGTGTACGGCAGAATGTGCATAGTTTTCAGCTAATGAATAGCATAGAAAACTAGAAAATAAGCAACAACTGAAAACTTCATCAAGTATCCTAATAATCATCAACCCCTGCTTCTCTCTAGACCACGGTCCGCGACAGGTTACTCTAAAGTGACAGGACAGTCTGTACGGGAAGTAGTGAATATTTGGAAGAGACGAGGATCCATGTCTTAGCAACCGGTTACAACTTTTCTTCGAAGTTTGCATTATTGACTGCGTGATCGGATAATCGAATGCACAGTTTCAAGGATCATTCCATAAACTGTCAAAGACGTTTGCCTTCAAAAACAAGTTGATGGTTATCACGGTTATCAAAGAGTGATTTGCAGACTAACTGACATTTTCTATTAAGGGATTCCAAATATTTCTAAGCAACTGTCGCAGATCCTGAACATATGATAAAATCCGAAGTCCACCGCAGATGGTGTAAATCTTCAGGAAGAATACAAGTGCCGTTGCGTGCGAAATAAAAGCATTGCCTAAGGTTTTATCCTGTCAGATGAAATGGAAACGCAAGATACTGGTGAAGACGTTTGGTCTTTCTGTAAAGCACTATTTTATATCCTAAGGGATTTGCTCCAATGTGAATATACAGGTTACCTGTGGAGGCTGAACATGTTATCAGGCAGTCCAAATGTAAACAAGAGCCGCCGAAATGCCCGAAGTTCGAACCGGCTTCCTGCGCTCGAGCTCCGTCTTCTCGTGAGTCTTTTATTGAGTCCATAAATCGATATCACCAAAACTAACATATAACAAAGACAAGTAACTACGATTGTACTAGGATTTTAGGATACCATCGAACTAAACCGATCTACTATTAGGATAGAGACTTCTCACTGAGACCGAAACATCACTAAAAATATTTTGCTTTTTGAAATCATCTACTTTGAGTCATTTTGGCACGTTTCATACACAGAAGTAGTGCGGACAATCTCATAGATATGGGATACACTTATCTAGAACCTTTGTACACTCATTTAAGAGGTTCATACCTAACTACCGTCATAGTGTTGACGAACAGAGAACTAGGTCAATTTCAACTGTGAATATACGTGTGCAACGGTCTCGGGAGCGTAGCAGTCAACGAATGCAGTTTGTTGAAAATAAGATGTGATACCATGCAATTGGTTTTTCGACACAAGAATAAGAAAAGTTAGAAGAGCTGCTAATAGGTTTGATGCACTAAGTCATCGATCGCGATAGACCATTACGTAGTACGACTAACAATAACTTACAACGTGGATGATCACAAAATCGTTTATCTTACGCCAACAGATCAGGTAGAATATAACCGATTCCTAACAGGGTCGCTGCCTGACAATCCTACGAATTTATCCGACCACCAATAATAAAATCCAGTGTGGTACATGCTTCACTGGCATGTGATCTGACTATCAAACAACATAAGATTTTATCAAAGGATCATATAGCACAGTCACTGAGTGTTGAAACGTTACGTTGCTGGAGTAAGTGATTCATTTCATGTAGGCTAACTGACGGAAACAACGTTTTTAGCTTCTTTAAGGATAGATAAAAGAGCGAACAAATCACAACACGTTGAAACTACAACTTTCGACTCACAAACACGAAGGTTGGAGTGCATGTTTCGGTCCGGACAAGGGTATGCACTACTGGAAAGCTCCAACAGGAGCGAAGTTCATGTACAATGCTTCTCTAAGAAGTGGACCAGGCTCACCTGACTGCGAAGGTTACAACCGATTGTGGGTAATGTTTGAAATTTTAAAATTTGAAACAACCTAAATCTCCGAAATTCAATAAGCAAGTTGGATTTGTGTACATTTCCAATGAAAGACACCTCCTGGATTCAGGAGACCCGGAACTATGAAACATCCATCACGCCTGATAGGACCTGCAAATTAACTAGTTTTGCCAGTTCATTGACAGCATACGAGTAAGATGTATGAAGAAAGACAACAATTGTTAGTTAATAAAGAAAACATCTATAAAGAAAAACCTAACAGGAACATCAACAGAGATAGTTAAGTGAACGGTTAAAAGTTGTCACAACAGGAAGTCCGATTAAATGAAATACTAGCTGGAAAGTAAACAAATAATCTAAACATTTTTGCACTGTTTGAGACATACCTGACACCGATATTGAGTAATTCCAGGACGTGTCGACCTTGTATTAAGCCCACAAGAACAATGAAGCCGATGATTAGCAACGAGATCACGGAAAGATGTTTTCCCAATCGATCCATGCTCTTCTGCAGTGGTGTTCGTGGGGCCTAGAACCGGTGGCGCAAAAAACGAACGAGAGGCAGTATTTTTGGAATGGTTATCGGGCAACGTCGAACGATTATCTAAAGATATGAAAACACTTCAAGGGACGTTAGTTGAATAAGTTGCCTCATGAGAAGGAGAAAATTTCTTTCCAATGTGAGTCGTGAATTTACAAACACGATGTATAAAACTCAGGAACACTAGGGGGAATATCAGAATAAAACAGTGTAGTCTGAAATAGTATGCCTCAACCCACGATCTTTGATATGTGGTGGAACGCTATTGTAAACGTTGTCAGCGTTGCCGAAGTGGAACAAATGAACAGAAATGTCCAAACATGCTAGTTAGTGTACACAATGCAAGATGAAGGTGAGATGAACACAAGTATCGAACGGTCTCGCCTACAAGAGTGTAGGGGACGTACAGCAGAAACAGTCTCCTGAAAAAACCTTCCGCCCGCATGAACAGAAAACGACTTACTTCTTCCGATTGCATCAAGCGAAACACCTCTCCGAATTCCGAATGTTCGCCAGTGGCAATAACAACTCCCTTGGCTGTACCGCAACAGACCAATGTTCCCATGAATGCAATGTTGGTCAAATCATGACAACCCCGTAATCGGTCCAGCGCAGCCGAGTCACATACAGAATCAGATGAAGTGGTTTGCGTGTCGTTTGAAGGAATCCGTATGGAAGTAGGCGACGTATCATCTCGAAAGTGAGAAACAGGGATTGCACAAAATTGGTTAGACTTTCATCTCATTGCTGTGCAACTGTTTGTGGTGCCTGTGGTCTAGATGTTACCTAGTCACCGAACACCGGATAGCGGCATTAGAGATGGACGAAGACATGCATGGCTGATGAATAGTAGGGGATTTTAATGTTCATACAAATTAAGCATTACTCACAATTAGTCGCAACCGTCGCATTCCTATAGACTTGCTAGTCGGCCCCTTTCAAAAAGAACAAGCACCAGACTCGAGTTTCGCTCTCATTAGAGCTCGTCAGTAGTGCATATCCTTGACACTGTCGGGACTACAACTCCGGACACGCTTTCGAGAGGTAACCATGTTGACCACTGCGCCATTGACCTTATCAGTAATCAAATGATCGCTCAACAAGTTAATGATTTCTGTGATTTCAACCTGGAGAGAAGTCCTAGTCGAGGGGTCATCGATTAAAGTTAACAGACAGTAACTGTGTCTCCTATCGAGACGATCGGGTGACCTGATCATTACTCACAAGCGAAAGTGGTTGAACGTCCACATGCGACGATAATTCGGTCGTGCCTAAAGTGAGGTCAATGGCGCGGTGTTAAACACGGTTGCCTCATGAACAGCATGGCCGGAATACCAGTCCCGGCAGCGGCAAGAATATGAGCTACCGACGAGCTCCAATGAGAGCAAAGCTCGAGTCTGGTGGGTTTTCTTTCAGAAGGGGCCAACTGGAATGTCTATGGGAATGCGACGGTTGCCATCAATCGCGGGTAATGCTCAGTTTGTATAATAAAGCGTGCATTTCTACGAATAACCATCGACATGGTTACATGGCAAAAGAGCTCAGTTTCACCAACTATGAAAAGATCGAACTTATACGGTCAAAATACTGGCCCGAGTTTTGTAGGTAAAACGATAATAATAGTAATAACAATCAATAATAATAATAATAACAATAGCAACAACATGATCAAATCAATGAACGTTTGATTCCGCAATGGTTTTAGGGAAAGTTAAAATGGCCACTTACAACATCCGCCTCATTATACTTATACGACCCCATTCTGCAAATCGATTGTGATATGTACTGTATAGTTGAACATTTCTATACGAAATTCTAAGAAAAATGGATGACTTCCTCGCTCACATTTTCGGCATTTGTACCAGACTTGGGGCTCGCAATCTGGGATTTGGTAGACGTCACAAGCATTCAGTTAAATTACCTGTTTGTAGGATTATTGAATAGACCATACAAATCCCCTCGGTTACGGTTCAACAATTGATTAAATATCTGAGACGGTACTAGTTAATTTGACTTATACTTGTTGAGTCAATCTCGTGAGTCGAGAAGCTACCAACAGCTGTAACACTACGGTCCATAGAGGAAAGACGATGAAACGGGTATTCTCATTCGTCACACATAATCAATGGTTTGGGGGTTAGTTCGGCCAGACGGTGACTGGAAGGAATGACTAAATCTTCAGCCGAGACGCTTGTTGCCATGTGGCATATCACAGAATACGTTAGTCAGACACTACTGAACTGCTCGAGGGCAGACGGCAACAGTCGTGGTAACTTGGATTGGAGCCATTGATTAAACGACTGGTGACTACTGTGTAAACAGTGAGCTATACCAGGCTCAGCCAACCAGAGCATAACCAGTACACTAAAGAAAGTCACTAGAAGTGGTCTAGAAGCATGGGACAGAGGATGAGCGGATAACAATTTAAAAGAGGGAAAATGTGCAAATGTATCTTGACTTACTGGGAGAATGGTTATGGGGTAGTGTCTCGGAAGGAACGCTGGAGGGGGAAGAGGACAGTGAGGAGGAGGAAGAGGAAAAGACCAGAACATCAGCTGTTTTTGACACGGCTTCCGTCTCCCCAGTCAGACTGGATTCGTCTACCCGGAGGTCGACTGCCTCAATGAGCCGCAGATCGGCCGGAACGCGGTCACCCATCGAGAGGAAAACCACATCACCAGGAACCAATTCAGAGGCGAGGAAAGTGGAAAGTTGACCGTTACGAATACTGAGAGAAAAGTGGAAGGGGAAATTACATGAGTTAAAGAAAGACAACGGAGTAATTATAACTCTTGAACGGTTATTTTACTACAGAGTCCATTTCTGTTGACCTACATAAAACAAGTAACAGAAGATGCAAGGAGACAGTTGGGATATCTGTCAGTTTCAACAGATGTCACAGTAAAATGAAACTACTGTTTGTTTTTCTGCAGCTATGGGTCACATTAACACAAGCATATCGATTACACATTGAATACTAGTAATACTTCACCGACTGTTTTCAATGATCGCAAGTCACAATCAACAGAAATACCACGATGTACTAATGCATGCTGACCCTATTCAGCTTGTGTGTCTGACCGACGTTAGACAGAATGAAAAAACACTGAACTACATAGTGGTCGTAAGATGCAGGTCACGTATGCCGAGATGGACAAAAACAACCGAACTATTCAAGAAGTACGGACCAAAGTAAACGAAAAAATACATTTTAGTGTGTAAGATGAAATGCTCCAAAGGGTCAATGATTTTTCTGTGTTGATTGAAACATCACGTTGAGTTCACGGTTATAGTCTGTATCGACTGCGAAATCGAACAAGTAACCGAAGTAGCAGTGGTGAAAACAAGGTTATCAGAAGTGATAGATCAACTACGAAAATGCTGGACTTGTAAGTCAGCATTATGATAATTCAGTCGGAAACGGAGCTGCCAGGAACTGTACCATTAAAGCGATGGTGAATGGGGCTGTGATGAAGCGATTGAAAGGGCCAGATTAACAAATGAAGATCAGGGAATTTCCTGAAATCCTATTGTAGGTGACAGTGAATATCAGAAACCATATCACGAAGGCGTACGCAGCCATGCATGTAAACAGTTATTCACAAGAGACGTTTCGCTGGACGTTAGATTACAGACTGAGCGATTGAAGAAGATCCGTTTCAAAATGATGAAATAGAAGATTCTGAGTCAACTGAATCACTGTTACTTGGTATAGGGGATAAACATGATACGAAATAACTTGTTGACTGCTTGTCAATACACCAAATCGACCATCCCGCACTCTGAGCCTGTATGTTGACTCATCGACCTACAGCCTATACTAATTTTGTGCAAAAAGCCAAACCTAACGTAGCAAACCACAAACCGAACAAGCCTGATCATGCTGAACATTGTCCAGCAGCCACTGAATCAGTAAAAGTTGTTTTCCATGTTGGAAAATCTAGTATACTATGCACAACAAAGGAGGAGGAAGTACGCAATTACCGTCACTTCCAACTACTTCAATGCATCCGTGGATATATGATGGACAGCCGTTACAGGATAACTGGTCGGCTACTCCAATTCGTCTCAGCAACTTGTCAAACAGATCTCTCAAATTTACCGTGTCTTGTTGCATATCCATAGAGTCAGGGTTGAGGAGACGATTTGCCATTGTTTATTTGTCGTTAACTATTTCGATATTTTGGTCTTTGACATACTCCAGAAGCTCACAAATGACGCTTGAGCTCCCAGCTTTTTGTAGTATACATACGAAGATTTATAAAATGATAATCTGACCATAGTCAACTAATCTAAATATGTGAGTAGGATGTGTTTCATAGGACATTAATGGATTATATGCTATTGGCGAACGCGGCGCAGAACACGTGTTCGCAATAATATTGTTCTTAAAGATGTAACCGATCATAGTACGCTTACCGGCAAACAAAAATATTGTTCCACAAACTTCATGGTATTTATTACTTAAACCCAAAAAAGAGATCCCGGTAAAGCCATTATAAGATAGAGTTAAGAAGAAAATGTAACCGTTCTTGTATCTCATACTAAGAAAAACGCGTAGCGGCTGAATAGAGTGGTTGGCAAAGGATGAGGATATAAAACGTATTGAAATTACGAAAATCGATGTACAAGTAGTTGGTTTGGGTGACCAGTAGCAAAGCGATGTGAATCGACCTCGACAGGCCTCGTCAGCACTACGCATGCATGGAAACCGAACAGATGAATTGTGAATAAGTGTCAGAATGGTTATGCGAACACGTAATAACTAGACCCTGTCACAACCAGACTGGACCTTGGCGCATTATGACGGCTTGCGCATCTCGATGACCCATCGTGCTAAACTGGACGGTGTGGCAACAAAATCAGGTAGGCCAACAGGTAAATGTCTCACGAACCAGTCTCCTACTCCTCAAAATTTGAGGTTGGGAAAAGGTTGGCTTTTCCCGAAAAATATACTAGTTTTGGAAAATTGCCATCCAACTGCTGCGATACAAGCTTTCGAACCAGAAGCCTTGGTTGAAAACCCTGATTGTCTTTCTGCCTAGGTCTGGGCGTGCCGGCAGTATTTCAGTCTGCAGACAACCATAAACAGTTACATCAACAATTCCATATTGCATCGGCCGTCTCGTAGTAAAACCCGGGTCGCCCTATCTGCTGCATAGAGCAAGGTGGATATGCGAAAACACGCTACTGCAGACTCCTCCATTGTCCTCCTTCTCCTCCTCTTCCTCCTCCTCCTCCTCATCATCACAGCCATGAGCCTGAACAAAAGGTACTGTGGCTCGGGCCGCCGCTCACCTCAACGGTGACATCGAATAACCTACAGGAAAATTTTACTAAGATGGTTGAAAATTATTAAAAGAAGACTAAGCGGAAGAACTAGAAATGGTATGGGTACAGGTACGCCATTGACTGTGACACTGCCATCTTGGATAGCGTCTCTAATCAGCGCTTTCAGTGATCACGAGGACCCCACTCAGGTAGACGACACCTACCCACTTTGCTCAGTGGAGCAGTCAAGGTCTTCATATTTCATGACCACGTTGTTGCTTGACCACCACGTGGGTTTATCCAA
>LUCH01001084.1:136938-152297 GCA_013368495.1 Paragonimus heterotremus
GTTTTTTTCCTGCTTCATCAGCCTTAACCTGACTATATCTCAGGATTACACTTTTCTTGTTGTTATTGTCTATGCATTTCTTGCTCTATTAGTGCCCTGTACATCAAAAAATTGCACACTATTACTGCTATTCGACGTCGAATAGCATACCAATTCATTACGTATTAAGTTCTTTGGGTTGCACTGTATCTGTCTCTGTATCTGTTTTGTACTGCGTATTGCTTGGTCCTGTTGACAATGACGCGAGTCAGATCTAGCAGCGCTGGGACTCAACTGACTGAAGCAGCGAGCATTTGCGGCCATTATGGAAGCAAAATGTCCGTACAAAACGGAATGCAGTGCTACCAGCGCCAGAAGTGGCATCACTTCAAATGCACTGGCCTCAACGAACACCAGTAATAACAACTTACTTCTTCTGCTCTAAATTTTATCTGCTTGAGCACGCAAGCTGTATTCTGGCTCTCTCGTTCCTTTTCCTCCTCCTTATATACAACCATGACACTGTTTTTACAGGTTACAAATATCAGGCAGGCGAAGCCTGAAAAAGGATCTTCACAATCAAAGCACGGAAAGCCGTCGCCTACCGGCTCAAGAAACTGGACTACCAGGCTGCTGACAGCCACGTTCTGTGAACTGAACTTAACTGAACCGAACGGAGCTGCAGGTTCGACAGAAATCAAGGCGCCACTCTGCCGTTGGTCAAACAAGCACGCGCCACAAAAATTGGACCGACGCAGAAAACTTGCGACGGTAAATGCGGAGCCTTTCTTCTTAGCACTGTATGTCATATTTCTTCCATGAGGAATAAGATGGAGAAGTACCGACGGACTCTGTCCGAAATGAAATTTGAACTGCGGCTTTAAACGAATACATAGCGCTTGCCGTCTCTAGTGTTGCAGTCACCAACAAGGCAGTTACACTATCAACTGCATACTGAAGAAACAGCAACGAATATGAAGGAGAACGCCCTCAAAGAGTGGAGCTGTTCTATCGGACCTCTTCTCCAACCGAACTGGCTAATTCATCCTGGGCGTCTTCGATCTCCCTGGACGTTACGAATCTCGTACTCGCGAGCAGGATTCGCGGCAAGAAAACCAAAATATCACTTGGCCATTTGCTAACCTTGCCATTCATGCTCAGTACTGAGACAGTGATGGAAAAATCAGCGGCTATGAAATCCTCCAAGGCCCACTTGGAGGAAGTTTCTTTCGATCGATCTCTGCAAGAGAGGGCGAGGTGGGAGCAGCGAATTAAAACTAAGGCAGACCAGAAGCTACAACCGGAGACTACGGCCGTGGTTCCTACTCCAGTTGTATCCCCTCGGGCCTACATATCAGTGGTGGAGAATGAGACGCTGAGTTCATAATCGCCCAAATCACGGGCGGAAGTGTCGAAGAAACCGCACAAATGCCGTTCTCCGAGTTATCCCAGCCAAAAAGCACCAAGGGACCCGTGGAAAATTCTTCCTTCTAAGAATTCGGTCAGATGGGAATCTGTTGGGTATGCCGCGTGTCAAACAAAAAGCACACAATCGGCCCGCCCCACAAGTAATTTCTATCAGCGGCTCTGTAAAAACACGCACACTCCCACCCTCTAAACCCTACATACGGCAGACGAAAAAGTCAAATTTTCCGTGGGTAAAACTTTCAAACACCCTCCGAATAAGCGGAAGTTAACAGGCGTGCAGAGGTCGTAAGTTGCTCAAACCTTCCAGCCGCGAGCAGACTGCGAGCTTAGTCGAACGAAGTCATTCGGATTTTTACTAACCTAGCGTGCTATGCTCAGCCTTGAGGTGCAGCCTGGAAAATCAGCGGATCCGATGATCGCCGACAGTAATCTGCAAGGAGTGAAATAGATGAGTGCCAGAGGATGTTATGAGAAATGAAGTTGGAACTAGAATCTTTAAATGGGTATATTGCCCTTGCATTCCCTGGTGTTAAGATCATCAAAAAGGCAGTAACCATCTCGACGGGACACAGAAAGGCAGCGATAAGGACGAAGGGGAAAGCTCTATCTAAAAAGAGGAGTTGTTTTACGGGGCCAAATTCACATAACATATTTTCAGCCGAATTGGCTAGGTCAGCTCCGGCATCTAATTTTCACTCTGATGTCACACGTTTCCTATCCAAAAGCAGACTGCGCGCAAAATTAACCAAAAGGTCACGTGGCGTTTTGGTAACTTTGCCTGCCGTGTTTAACTCCGAGACAATGTTTGGAAAAACAGCATCAAGGAAACCTGCCAACGCCAGTCTGAAAGGCGTATCTCTCGATCGCTTCCTGCAAGAGGAGGAGAAGCGTGACCAGCGAACGACAGCCCAAGGACCGACCCTCTAAATGCAAGCACAAGTGTTGAGGGCCCTGAGATCTTTCAAAAACCGTCTTCTGTATTACCTGCCCCAACTCCCGTCGAACAGATTTGCAAAAAATATTCCTCCCAGGAACTCGAAAATGAAGGAGCCATTTGGGGTCGAATCCGACGAATCCAAACGCATTTTCCTGGCCCGCCACAATGGTTTTTATCATAAGTTACGCAACACCACACAAATCGCCTTCTCAAAAGTTTTGTTCCCAATAGCTGAGAGTCAAATGTTTCGCGGATGAAGACTTAAAAACACCGTCTCAAGAAGTGGAAATTCACAGGGACACAGAAGCTGCTGCCAGTGATGTTAATAGTGCTCGTCAAGCGCCCCTTAGGATTGCTGATGTACCAACAGGGGCGATGTCGCGTGCTGCATCTGCGGAGAACTGTGTACCGACCAGCCGGCGGAACCAACTGAGTCCAACCCCATTACCGTTCCTAGACCCTTTCTGAATCCTGGGTCCCTCCTCCTAGGCTCTTCCTCACACTCTCCTTCCTCTCTTCTCTCAAAAACAAACGAGGATGTAACTTTTAAGTGCATTTATACGAAGTACCCGAGTCTTCTCAATAAACCATCGGAAACCAGATAGTTAACTCATGCAACACAACCGCTCACCCTTGCTTTTACGAAGACCTGACTTGCAGGTGATCTCAGTGGCAGTGAACCAAATGACACCGGCTACTCAGTTTACTGGGCTGGTTCAGCTCGAGAACGAATGGGAGATCTGCGATCTTCCTTCACCTGTATCTCTCAACATCCGCGGTCATTAATGAATCTCAGTCGTCCGATAATTGTGATGCTGCGTGACATTTACTAACGTTGCCTGGCAAGACACCCCAAGTGGGAATTATCTATCGTCCGTCATCATGCAACACTTCAGGTGATGATGCTTTTCTTATGAGCCTAGAAACCTTTTTGGAACTGCAGCGTTTTCCTTGTCCACTTATTATGGGTGACTCCAATTCGTCCAAGATAAACTTGTCGTCGGCGTCTTTTCAAAATTGTGAAGGCGGAGTCTCGACCACCCTGTCGATCTTGGTACGACGAAGAGCTTGGAAACAGCATATCAACTCCCCGACATGACATCATTCTGATCAGATTCCTTCTTTGCTGTATCCAGATGTTGTTAATGACAGCCACCTGGTAGACAGATCGGTAGTTAAGACGTCGCTTGGATACAGCGACCGTTATCCACTCATCCTATATGTTATATGTCACAGGTAGCAGCAAAAACGTTCAAGCTTAGAAACTTCAATCAAGCTTATTCTAATAGCCTGACAGGCTACATAGGATTACTAATTCTTGAGCATAATCCCCTGAACCAGAACTATCAAGCGTTTCGAAAGGCAACTTGGAAAGAGTACAACGAATCCAAACCGCATAAACCGTGCAACTTCTATCACTTAATGGTGTCGTGCAGAATATTTCGTCTGTTCGATTATCATTCTCATTATTTCACTAACTACAAAAATACGGAAAAAGGGAAGAAGTATTGAATTTGATGAAGTCTGTTGAATTATTTCTGTGATCGCTGTGCTTAACTTGACCATTGCCCATTTTTTCAAAGGATGGCCCTAAGTTTTAATATTTTCCTCAAATAAACTGCATTAAACATTTTATTTCTTGGTTCAGCTGCCCCCACCGTTTACCTTGCTGTGATATGGTCAACCATTTCGTCTCCCTCCTCCATTTCTTTGGGAGGTCTTTAAAAGTCAATTATAGGTCATCTGTTATTTCGTGACTACACCAACGACCTTCAAGATAATAGTTCCAGAAATCCCCATATAGACGCCGAAGACCTAAAATCTGGAACTTCACCGATCCCATTGCACTACAGGTTGATCGTGACGCGATTAGGCTCTGGTTGGAAGATTGGAGTTTCCCACCGAATGACAATATGTGTGCACACAAGTCACAAGGTGAAGACTGTGGCAACGCCTTCGCGATTCATGGTGCGTCCAACACAGTAGACATCATGAAGTTCTATCTGAAGAAAGATCTGGGAATCTGGCTGTCGTCTAACCGATCTCTCGCGTGTCGCCACGAAATAACAGTAACGCGAAGATTTATCGCTCTTGAGATGATTAAGCGGACTTTCCCCCTCATAGACAAGAAAACGTTACAAACGCTTCATGGGGTTTACATTAGATAATTACTCGGGTGTGCTAATTAGGCCGCGCATTCCGGCCTGAACAGACACACTGGCTGTTGAGTGTGTCCGGTATGCGGCCACCAAACTAGTGACAGGCCCAGTAAATGTCGCGTAAGAGTCTTCACTTGGAATTCTTGAACTGTATTCACTTGAATTTCGACAACTTCGCTGTGATTTAACTCTGGCGCATTTCCTTTTTTACAGTAGTTCTCGTTGAGTAGTTGTTCATTATAGCGTTCGACGACGGCCACCGAGAACACAACAAGAAGCTTCTGTTGTCCCTTCCTCAAAACGGCTTAAGCAGCAGCTTTTTCTTTTAGGTTTACCAGTCATCGGAATGGTCTTCTGGAATCTTGCTGGAATCATTGGCAGCGCATTTAGAGATCTTTTTGAAACACTTCCTGGTTCTCATTTACTTAAGCGATCTTTATGAGAGTAATCTTACCCTGTTATCAGCATTTACTTTAAACCCCAAAAGTACTGATACACCATGTTTCCACTGACTGCCTTGCAGATGAAAAGAACTCTGCTTGATACTGGGCAGGAAAAACCGACTGGATTCGAAAACCTTGGGTCTCTGCCTTGAACCAGTGTGTCAGTCGCTGACTTGCAATAACAGCTTTAAAGTACACTGGCTCGAAACATAGATTCTCGTGTGCTACTGAGGTGGCTTCGTGATACGAACAAAAAGCAACTCTGTTAGAGTCAGTCATGTTTCCAAGGTGCAATTACGTTACAGATCTGCTAGAGGTAGAATCCAGTTCTACACCAGGCATTCCCAGACAGGCAACCAAGAAACCGGCAACAAACAAACCGTCAGTTACACGATTACTTTAATGAATCGATTAAAATCAGGCTCCCACTGAACATTGCAGTTGGTGCCTTAAAAGTTACATGACATGCTTGTCCAACCTCCGTTTGATTACACGTGTCGATTTGGGTAAAACTCACTATGGGAGATCTCGTGCATGAATATCATGTCCGCGCGTGCCTGCCGTTATTCAAGACTAACCAGGCACAGTGTATGGAGTCTGTTCGATCAGGGTTTTCGAAACCGTTTGTGTACGCCTTTTGTGACTCAACGTTGGATTCATTTCAACTCACCAATATCCTCCTCAAGAAAAGAAGTACAGGCTTGGATATTAACTTCTAGATGTGGACAGATATAAGTGGCAAGCACTCTTCTAAAATTTCAGTAGCGCAGTGGCCTGGTAGACGGCTTGGCAGGTTTATCCTACAACTGCTTCTACGGGCAAGCGGGCTACAACTGATGGATTTTGAAGGACTGTTTGGCTACCGCCTGCAGCTTAGATCCACCCAAAAAATAACAGATATCCGCCTTAGTTCTAATTCTTATGACCTTGTACCTAACAACTGTGAATGGTGGAGCACTTTGAATAGCCCACCTTAGCAAAGTGCCTATGACATTATGTAGTTCCGTTTTGTACTACAGGTTGTGAATATCACGGAAAAGTTTGAAATCACCCGCGTACAAAAGAATTCGGGAGTCCAATAAGCTGGGCATTTCACGGAAAATGTAAACAGTCGGGGCCCACTAATGAAACCTTGGGGTACCGCTCTGGAGTCTGTCATTTTAGAATGGAGGACTGCATTTGCACGAACCTGAAAAGAACGACTCTACAAATAGTTCTGAATCACCCAATCGGACCATTCTCAAACCCTAGTGCTCTAAGCTGGTTTACTGGGAGATCCCGATTTGCGCCGTCGAATGCCTCTGGGAAGTGTAGAAAAGCTGCATTTGTATACACGGCGGCATTTATGGCAATCATTCACCAGTTCCCTGTCATGAATTTTGCCTGGCATGGCCCAGTTTCATGAAAGCCGTATTGAGCCATATGTTGATGTCTCATATTATTCTGGAAGTCTCGCATGGTACCGCCAAGCAAGGTTCACATAAATCGGGAAATTGCTGGTAGCAATGCCACTGGGTAGCCGTTTTGAGAGGCTGAACGATATCCCGATTTAAATGCGGGAGATATCCTACACGTCCTCTGCCCAATGGGAGCTTCCCTTAACCTCAGGGATGGATTAAACAATGTGACTAATGGTGATGATGAAACTTTCGCATATTCTTCAGGAATTAGCAGCGCGATTCCATCAGAACCTGGGGATTTTCTCACTTTCAGTTTCAACAGTTCACTTGACGCATGTGACTTGTTAAAGTTTTAAGGGCTGACTAGTGTTCTAGGATGGATGGATGCTGAAACGGTAACTATTGATGATCCTTAGTTGGTATCGATGTGAATATACGTCAGTTGGTATTGTTCCCTAATAGGGGACCGATTCTCCAAAGCCCTGTTCACCACGCGTCCGGAAAATGGAGTGACCCTAACAAGTTTGAGTTTGAGTAGGCGAAGTAAATGGGAAGGGCGTAGTAAAAGGCATATATCACTAGCTACAAAGCCGCTAAGAGAAAAACTGCCATTGAGACAATTCATAAATAAAGTTGCTGAATTGGTTCTCTCCAGGAGCCTCTGGTGCCTCGCGTAGTACTTCACCACGATCCTTGATGTTCCACGGTGATCGGAGAGACGATGACAGCTGCTTTCTGACCGTTCTCGGAATATCCTGCAAAATACGGACAAGAATATAGTCTTGTAGCGCCGCCGCTAAGGATAACAGTTTCTATGTGTCGGACTCTGAGCTGAACGATATTTTAACCGGACAAGGGCGCAACGTGGAGCAACCGCCACAGGCCGGTGACAGTCTATCGATTGACGTCGGCTTCACAATACAAATTAGTGGTTCTTCACCGGCTTCCCTGGATCATTACACATCGTGCTGTTCGGGCTCTGTTAATAAGGTTGAACCAGCCTCCAGCACATCAGAGACAACGAATGTTGACGTGCTTGGAGTCGAACTATTGATTTCGCATGGAGTCGCCGTGGCTTTATTCTGCGAGGTGATTTCAAACCAGTGTGGTACCTGAGGCTAAAACTGTTTGTAACATTTTTACATTTGGTACATAAAACTTCCATGTCATCTCCCTATTAGCCGTCCGTGTACTCATATCTGTTCACGCGAGCTTTGGCGAACGTGCTAACCGGTCACCAAACGCGGCTGAGTTATTGGCGGTGATGGATAATTGGGCCGAGACTCTCAAGATTTCCACTTCGCTCCATCTTTGTTCATGCTCGGTAAAGATCCCACCTTTTCACTTTTATCCAGAAGACTTAGTACACCCGAATGACAGGATTTGATGATAAAATGGGTGAAGCCGGAAAGTTCCTCATTTAGCGTCTTACATAAATTCGATGACAGGATTTCATGGCATCCATAGTGCAACCTCCGTCCACATATTAAACACTGGTGAGTGTAGCAGCAAGATTTCAGTAATTTCAGTGATTTCTTCACGGGTTCAAGGTTTGAATCCAAAATCGTCCTGACTAAGTCAGCTTGTCCGTCTAGATGTCAGAAGTTTCTCGTTGACCTGAGAGGTAGTCATCTAAAACAGGGTGTAGTACCGCTGTAAGTGGTTACGGATAATACTGAGAACAGAATGAAATACTTATCTAACAACTTCCTAAATAAGTGAAAACCTGATAAAAACATTTTGAAACGGTTCCTAGAACAGCAGCTAACAACCTCTAATAAAAGGTCGTTCCAGTGGTTGATAACCCTGTAAAAGAAGAACTGTTGCCTGAGGGATGCACGGGGTCGAAGCTCTTAGAACTTTTTGTCGTGACTCCGAATGTTTTCAGCTAGTGGGATAAAGAATTGCTGCATTGCTGCGCTAGAGAATAGTTGTGTGAGGAATAAATCATTGCGGAGTCTTCGAAACCCAAGTGGATAAAGAATTTCAAGACGAGACTTGTAGGATAAATGCCGCAAAGCAGTGGCTATTTTAGTGGCTACTCGCTGGAGACGTTCGGTGAGGGAAACGTCCTTATTCAAACTAATGTATGCGACTCGATTAGCACACTCAAGCAGTGGTTGTATATAAACCCCTCAAAGCGATTGAAATGCGTGCCGGTGCATGCAGGAAGAGGCTCTTCTAATCATCCTGAAAATCCCAAATCTCCCCTTGGTGGCCACCTTTTGGTGAAAAAAAGGGTCAATCCGTCGTCAGCCAAATCCCTCGTTATATTTAGGGTCTGATTTCGTGACATTTATTTGTGCCTATGTTTAACGAATAGGTTCCCGGAGTCTCCTCTGGGCCTCATGAATCGGAGGTCGTGATGAGAAGACGGTGAATCTGCAGAGAAACTAAATTTATTATTCAACCCATCGTTCGCAACCGGGCTGCGACGCAACCATTGAAGGTGCTGGGGAGAGAACTTCAAGCACAACCGTGTGGCAACCGCCGGGAAGGACGAATGTCGACGGAAAATCCAGTCGACCTTCAGAATTCAGAGAGGCGTCAGACTGGTTTGGTAACGTTCGCAACGGCGATATATAAAACAAATTTATTCTAGTGACTGCGGCCTAAAGTATAAGAGGTGGTGCGGATTCAATACACATCCATGGGTAGAACTGCGGTACCTACGCCAGAATACTAACTTTGATGTTAGCGGTTTGTAGTAAACCTACATCCACAAGGTAATGTGGACAGGCACGATGATCTGGTAAGGCAACACTCACGTCACAAAGAGTTTAGGATTTTGGGGATGTCGAAGGTGATCCTATGACATCAGAAGGTTTCGTTTCCGAGTCACATCGGACTGACCAATTTGTGGTGAACAAGTGGGTATGTGCTAAACCCTCGTCCACTAACCATTTAATACGCCTTTCCCGAAAAGCAATCAAAGCGCAGTCCCAACGAGCATTGAACTATAGAACGTGGAGTTTAAAAACAAACCGTATATTTCCAGCAAGGTTTAGAACCAAAGTAAGTAGTTAGCTCTAGCCTAGCTTGGGACCAATGGCAGCAATCAAGAGGAGGAAGAAAAGAAGCACGAGATAGGCTACAGTCCACTTTGTTGCACTCAAATTCGCGCCGAGCACAAAGTGTGTGTGGAATCTCCGACTGCGTTAAACAGTGCTCAAACGGTCCGGGTTGAACAACTTTGAAGAATGAAACAAAATACGAGTCGTTGGGGATAGGGGAAGCATTCGCTGCCTGCAATTGGTTGCACGACTGAAGAAAGGGGTACTGAGTTCATATCCGGCCTTCTATAGCAGGCGTACGCAGGTGTTATGCGTACAGAAGAGACAAGCGGGAAAACACGGCTGCAGCCGGGATCCTTAGAGAAGTCGCGCGATCGGTTATGATTACATATGTTTGTGCTCTAATCCCAACTATATCTGGTTTATATTTGATTGCCATGCTAACAGATGCCTTCCAGGATCCCGGGGAGAAAACTGTTGATTCCGAGCATCGGATGAATGGAAGCCTGGTAAATATCCAGGGTTCGGCGCCCCGAACCGGCTACATCTCCCAAGGATGCATATGCTTCCGCTCGCTGGTAAAAATGCTCTGTTTGCACAAAGCGCAGACGAACTTCGGCTACTGGCCACGGCTTACGCGGACATAGCGTTTAAGTGTGGGATGGATATCAATATAGGTGAGACATTTTTCATTTCAGTCCTTGTTGAGAGGGGATGCTGCTCCTGCAGCTGCGCCTGAAATTCGCATCATTAGAGATGTTGTTGGGATCTGCGCAAGTTTCCGCTACTTAGGAGGCAACTTGTCGACGGATTTTTCCTCCGGCCGTAAGGTACAAGTTCGCCTGGCGAAGGCTAATGCTGATTCTGAACGTCTTGACAGGCGGGTCTGGAGGACCCACAGCCTGAAACCGAGCACTATGCTCTTTGTCTACCACTCATGTGTGCTGTCTATGCTGACGTACAGCAGGGGAGCCTGGACACTGCATCAGCGGGAAGTGTGCTATCTGAGTCCGCCCCATTTGCGGTGTCTGGGACGAACTTTGTACCTTTCGTGTTCAGGCATGGTTTTGAAAACCGAGGTACTGTGGCGAGTAAACACAAACGGGACGGAGTTCCTGCTGATGCTGAATCGACTTTGTTGGCTACTTCATGTCCGTTGGAACGACCGTGATCGCATCCCGAATCAGCTGCTGTATGGACAACTGATTCAGGTGAATAAAATCCTGGTGATCAGAGGCCGAGATACTAGATTGTCATCCACGTGAGTGTAACGTTTATTTTAGATGTCATGAAGACTTGACGTTGGACCGGATGGCCTAGACGGACGCGATTTGGTATAGCGTCCTCACGTTCAATGAGTGACATTTATGCTGCCAAGAACAAAAGCGCGCGGTACGTAAGGGAACCATTAGTGCTGTTGGTAATGGTGACATGATCGTATGCTGTTGCATTGTTTACGGTCGCAAATGCACCGGCCGTTTTTGATTAGTATCCCACCAAACTTTTCTTAGTACCTTGTCGGGCAGGAGACAAGGAGTATGTTGGACACAAGCAGATTTTATCCGTTGCAGTCGTTTTTCTTGTCTGCATCGGTCAACGGCCACCGTCGTTTGGTAGTTCGCCCAATAATCTTATCAGAAATATGGGTCTTTATGACTTTCCACCTCTACTTCTACCTTTTTGGTGCAATATATGATGATTGATTCGTCTGTTTCCTTCCGGTTCAACCCTGGATTTTGTTTATTATCCTTGCAGTATATAAGGTGCATAAACATATATTTCTGTATTGGACCACTCCCTGCGTTATATTTTCAATATTGTTTCCCCAGTTCATGTGTTACCATTAGAGTTTCTCTCTGTTTATTTCTCGAGAGATATGGGTTTCAATTTTGTGCTAACCTATCAACAAGCCGACCAACATTGACTGACAGAAAACGAGGATCTCACTCACACACCTTGACCTTATTCCTTCGAGTTTATACTGAGTACGTGGTGTATGGTTGGATCTGCAAGTGGTGCCACGTTAGCCACTTGTGGTTGTGATGATGCCCAGGGGTTCTTTACTGCCGGTCACTATGGCAGACCGATCCGAACCAGGTGCCGTAAACTGTGTTTGTTGCCGATCTGGTCGTCCTTGTATGAGCGCATCTCGCCTGACTCCATCCTCAACAAATCCGGTAACTTTGAACTGGCTGCCGCTTGATATTTTAATTGCTCAGGATTAGTCCTTCTTTTTATCACCGAGTCGGAAAAGTCGCCAGTTCCTCGAAAATATTGTGTGACCAGAAGACTAACAAACAACACTTGTGAGTAACCTTCACCGTTGCCGCGGTCGTGTACTTCTTCGGTCCTCACAAACTACCTCAACTATCGTGGTGAGGGTTGTCTTCATCCCAAGTGCACGCTTAGACTGTACTGTCTAGACCTTGACTGGTACGTTTTTTCCCTTGCGTTGCTGCTAACCGCAAACCATATAACCACGAACGGGCTTCTAACATTGTTATCAAGGGCTGAACATCATAAAGAAGCTTTGCTTGTGGACCAGTCTTTACCCCTTGTTCATGTGGTAACTTCGGGTGGGTGGGTCCGCTAGGAAGAGACCAGCTGACCGCGCATACACCGCACTTCATGGCTCACTGCCGTTATCCGTCGTTTCACAGACTGTCATTCCGTTCTGTTTACGAGCTCGTAGGTCGTAGAATTAACTACAACACACTGTTGACGAATATTTCTCTCGTTCCAATTAGTGTTATTTTAACTCAGCTCCCCAAAACCTATCGGAGATGGATGCGGATTTGTCCACCTTACCCTGCCAAACAGTAGTATGGTGATTCTCAGTTACGGTTCTCCAATGGTGATTATCATGTTCGACAGACGCCCATGTGACACACATTCATCCTTCCGGCACTTCATGCGACTAAACAAGAGGTGTGGCAACCCAATATTCACTCAGAAACTAAAGTTGCCTAAAGATCGGAAACCACCGAAAAACGCACACCCACATTTAAAGAACGTCAGGCGCGGCATTCTCACATATACCACATACTTCGACCCGAAAAAACAAGGAAACTGGTGGAAACATTAACTCTCTCGTGGAGTGACCACATCGGCTGACGAGGACACAGTGGACGCGTTTATGACACAGTTTAGGACTGTTTATCGCCCAGGTTATTGAGCACCGCTGCCCTTTTCTAACTTCACGGGCACTACTATGGTAGATGATGATAGTACATTACATGAAGGTGAGCGAGCGGTATTCTTGTGGAGCGGAATGATGTCCGCAGAACCGGGCAGCTTTCACCTGACCATGCTAAAACCGCGGGTTGAATCTATGACGTCGTTACTCACTATTATATGAACTCTCAAAGTGTATAGGTTGCAGTCGTGATGAGCTGGGATGGAGCTACTGTGACTCTCATCTTCAAAGATGTAATCGGTCAGCCATTGGGAACCACTGACTAGTGAGCCTGACTGGTGTCATCAACACAATTTCTTGAAGCGTGCTATGGGGGAGAACCCGCAAATTCCCCTGTAAACAGAAAGTTTTCTGAGTTCTTCAACGTGACCTTTTAAAGGATGGGTCATGTCTCAATAATCAGTTGACGTTTTTAAATACCGTCAAGGAGAATTTGGATACAGTGTAAATGTAGTCACTCGGAGATAACTCTGGTCTGCCTGCTGTGTGATGTGTAGAATTCTTCCTAAAATCTCGATTCACATTGTAGATAGGATCGTTAGGATTTTTGTCTGCCGTCTGCTTGCTGCATGCAGTGGCGTTTGTTTGTTTGCCTGCTTGTTGGCCTATGCACGCCAATGGTGGCGCTCGATATTTGGATCCTCAACCTACCTAGCTACCTTCGCGTATCCGTGTCGTTTAACGTTGATTGGAACCTATTTTGATTATCGTATAACACACTTTTGGTCTCCCACAATTACTGGTATTCTTATTTTGCCTCTGGTATTCGTTCCCCATATCTTGAAAAGCGGTCATTTAGTGCACGTACGCACTGTCTGGGTTCCCAGAAAGCCAATCACGGGTCAGTGGGTTGGAAGCTACGAGGAACTAGAATGTCCCCCACAATTTATTGGTTGATCCGGTGGTTTCTGCTTGGGGGTTCTTACAGTGTGAGATTGCAGGCACTAACACCTCACGAAGATTTTCCATTAAGCGGCTCACTTCAAGGATCTATCCTAGCTGGTCTGCTCTCACTAGTATACGCAAATAATTTGACAGAAAACTCGGTCAACTTATGGCATCTGTGCGCGGATTATATGAAATTGGTTAGAAATATATCGGACTCGGGTCCCCTCCGGTAGGACACCTTGACAATCTGCGAATGAACACAATGGTAGGACCTGTCGTTGAACACACCGAAAAGTTGTATTTGTTTCGCGCTTCCCAATCGACCCCCCGGTATCTGAAGGACGAACATTAAAAAAAAATTGGCCCGGAAACGGAGAAGTTAGCTCGCAATATAGGTATTCAAGCCATTGGTAATCAACCCCGTCCGCCCGATGTGCTACGACTGCGACCAAAACACGGTGAGCGTTATATCGTCTGAAATCCGTGATCGTCAGCCCATATCCAGCGGCGTTCATTCCGTTGTACTGGCTTATGCTTCGCCTCAGTTAGGAAACTTGCGTCCATGCTTGGTCACCCTATCTTTAAAAAAAACCAACATATTTCGAAAATTAAAAAAATAACTACAGGTGGGGCATGAAGCAAGAAGGGTTTAAGTCGCCACTAACGCCTAATACCGCTGAACCCTTGCACTCAGACAATGGGGGAAAGAGTAGACCTTATCAAAATGCACGTTATTACCCGCCAGGAAAGCGTGAGTCCTCCAGCTTTTTTGGTTGTAGTGCGTCAGGGTCGAAGTACGAGATTTCCTAGATTCACAGTCAAACAAACGAGATCACGGTTGGTTGTCCGGTTCAACTTTTCCAGCGGCCGGGTGGTTCATTCATAAAACATACTGCTCGTAAATATTGCGAAGGCTGCGGGTGTTAGCGCATTCACAAAGAATTTAGACGTGAGTCGAGTTAACATTTTTCTTACTTTGTACATGTCTTAAGTACGATTTCAGTTTTGACTTTCAGGGCAACTGGAATTCGCGTCATTTATTTTTAGTTTATCTTCACCCCTAGGTCACTACTTGGAAGCCTTAAACCTACAGAAAACGCAGCCCGTTGAACCTCCGGGTCACATCAGCAGATAATCAGGCCGTCGAGAGGTGTCAGGTTCCATCAGGTTTGGGATTTGAGGCTAATGAGGAAATCAAATCAAGGTCGCCGCGGCCGGATTTGCTTTTGGCGTTGGAATATGGGGCGATAACTATTATATACAGTTTGTATGAAATACAGTAGCCATTGCTAAAGTCGTCCAGTTATTTCGCCTTGAGAAATATATCACAAAATGCGTCGAACGAGGGTCGTCCTTCCGAACGTCTCGGCAAAATTACCAATCGCGCGCTAAAATACAAAGGAGCGACTGTTACATCCATCTTTGAAGCGGGCGACTAATATTCCAAAACTAGCTGTCGGCCGCAGACCTACTGGGATTCCGCGCACGATACTGGGGCGCTTATTGCAACATGCCATCGTCAGGCACTTTTTTCCCTTTCGATTTCTTCGGCCTTTATTTTCTTTATTTTTCCGTGCATGCGGCTGGCTTCTTCCTGACCGGTTTCGCATTAAAATGCGTTTATTTCCGTGGATAACCTGGCGGGGGCCAAATATAATGGTCTTATCTCAGGTGCCATCTCTTCTGAATTTTGCCAAGGATTTGGACCATGTCTTACACTGCCTCCTGAAGCACAAACTGGAAGCCTATGGCATTCAACGAGAGGTTCTTCGTTCGATGGCCCTTTGTCTTGACGACAAAACTTCAAGAGTAAAAATCGAGTCAGGCATTTTGTCTCTCTTCTTCATTTCTGTAGGAGTTCCTTGAAGGTCAGTGAAAGGTCATCTGTTATTCCGTGACTACACCAACGACCTTC
>LUCH01001085.1:10644-66545 GCA_013368495.1 Paragonimus heterotremus
TTGTCTCCGCCAATTGGCCCATATCAAGTGGACTGGTCGCGTGAGCAATGTGCTAGTTCGCCGGCGCGTATTCCGAAATGCTCGGGATGCGCGATCAATTGGTCAACTACTCACGGTGCATAGCTTGCGATGGTTAGGTACTGTACTCCGTATGCCAGCTGAGCGTTTACCGTACCGGGCATTATATAATGAAACCATCAACAGTTGATTAAAACCACGTGGTGGTCAACCAACAACGTGGTCACGAAATATGAAGACTCTGATTGCTCCATTGAGCAAAGTAGGTAGGTGTCGCCTACCTGGATGGGGTCCTCGTGATCACTCAAACCGCTGGTTAGAGACGCTATCCGAGATGGCGATGTGTCGCAGTCAATGGCGTACCCGTATCCATACCATTTCTAGTTCTTCCGCTTAGTCTTCTTTTTTAGTAACGTTTTCTTCTAGGATATTCCACGTCACTGTTGAGGTGAACGGTGGCCCGAGCCACAGTACCTATTGGTCAGGCTCATGGCTGTTATGATGATGATGATATTTGTATACATAAGCACTTGTACCTTGGTTGCTTACTCGCTGACTCTTAAGAGTGCTACTGCAATGAGCTCCTCGCTTTTTTTCTCTCATTAGGTGCTTGTGTTTACTTTGTTCACTTTCTAAACTATTATGATCATTGAAACACCACTAAAAGTACCTGTTTTTCACCCAGTAAATGCCATTCTGGTCCAATACTACCCTATTCATCAAGGCTGTTCATATTATTTGTCCACTGATCTGGAGTCATACCTGCTGAATTTTGTTAGCAGGAACCGTTTTTGAGCGTGCTCGACAAACACCACGCCGCACCACTGATAGGCGCATTTGCTGTGGTTGTGAATCATTCAACTAATACTTAGTTTGAATTGTCCCTAATTGATTACTCAAAGAACGGGCTTGCTTGTTTTACGGTCTATATTCATGTGACGACGCTTTCAAATCCATTGTTAAGCTGCTTTTGGGTCCGGACCACCACCATTCCTTTCCACCAGTTGTGCTAGTCATTGGCTTATCTTACGCACTGTTTATTTTGAAAATCCATTGTCGATTTCTTTAGTGTAACTCGTAGGATCGAGTTGCTTAAGAGTTGTAAAATTCTCGGCTCCTGTCTCGTCCACGCTTAGCGATGAATCGGTTTTTTGTTCATCTATGATCACTAATATAAACGAAGGTAATCTTTTGACCCACAATCTGCGATAGCTCGGTGATATCAGTCCTGATTAACGCCAATTGTAGGTTCACATATTCGATCCACGATTGCGCCGACTGAGTCTGCTTAAGTACCACTCAGCTATCCCGTTCATCTTTCTGTCACATGGTGATCGTCCACCTGTGTATGAAAAGTGAATACGTAGCACTTTTCGTCTGCATACCCACTTCTGTCAAAACTGTACTTGTGGGGGTTAGGTGGTAGTTTTCGTCCTGGTAGAATCGTTTATCACCTGTTGCCTCCTATTTAACCCTTTTGCTACACTATGGCGTACCCAGGTCACACGAATCGGGTACTCATGGGCCTGTGGTGGTGGTGGTGTCTGTAGCAATGCAGCTGAGTTATGTAGTTCTGAACATTGTGAAAGCATCAAGTAACATAACGTCGTTGTCCGTCCATTTTAATCAACGTCTACCGATGTGTTCTCTTGTTTGTCATCCATACCGTCATTGCCTTTTGTTGATTTTTTAGCCGTTTAATATTTGAAGTCGTTTTTGTTGAAGATAAAGAATGTGAGCTTGATTTGGTGGGATATCTGTCGTTGTGAAGGGTTCGCTGTTTTTTATTTCATCACTTTTAGTTCGTTTCACCCCCCCATATAAGTGCCGATATGGTCTGTACACTTTATTGACTTCGTTGTTCATCCTAACAGATTCAAACTATGCACATGTTCGTCAGCATGACACACAACCATCATCACAGTGGAGAGCTCGCAAATCGGATGAGCTGACCTCGAATACCGAACGTGGGAGCCCTCTGGCTATCTACCCAACCCAATATACCTCTTGCGACCCGAACCTTTGCCAACCGCCGCGGGTAGGTGCATCTCATCCGCTCGAACCGGTGTTGTCTTTATCCGAGGATGCTCGGTTTTATGCGCAGCCAACTCAGGATGTGTTTCAACAGAAATCGGTCGCACGTTATAACAATGTCGTCTATGACGTGCCTACCGCAGACTCCAACATCACTCCTGGTATTAAAAAACCCCCGGGTTATGAGTTTCACGAACGCCCTACTCCAGGACAGCCGTACAAATTCGCCCGGGTCAATCCATATGTGTCGCAAGAACAAGTAATGTACCGGCTAGGCATTCAGCCAAAGCCTGGGGATAGTATGCCGATGGACGTGTGCTCTGTTCCCGACAACAATCGTTTGTCCCCACGATCAACCATGTTGCGGCAGTCAAGGACCTCTTGTAAGTATCTCTCGCTTCCATCCGCTTGTAGGCGTTGTGTCATAGAATTATTTGCGTATATACGTATACATATAACAGTTATCCAGTCACATGTAACAAACATCAATACCATAAATATTAACAAGCAAGAAAGCGGGAAGCTAAAGCAACGAGTGGGTTGCAAGATGAGTAGAAACGCCACTGACTGCAACTAGTTGCTATACCTGACAGCTTCGCTATCCTACGATGTACGGTCTTTTATCTACCTCAGTCGGATGCAATTTTTGACAGGTTTCATGCTAACAACACAACCCATACAGTGGTAGCCACATTGTTGCGTCCAGCTCAACGCGGCCTGATTTGACGGGCGATGAGTTGGCATACATAAAACGAGAGACAGTCGGTGAATCAAGACTATTATGCCGAATGGTGGGTAAAGTCTGCTGATTTTGAAAACGCGCCGCCGGACCTTGTGGTTGCTAATGCGAAGTTTATTTGAGAATTGTTGTAAACCTTCCTAAACGATAAACTGGTTCGTCCTTGCTACCGTAATGCGCTTGGTAGAATTCGGATTCTCTTCACGGTAGTAATTGACATGAAAATCTCGGTCCCGAAATGTACTGCGACTGTCCCGTATTCGCTCCCAAGGTAAGCCAAAAGACGCATTCAGAATATAGAGCTTTGTTCCGCTCCCAAACGGGTGCTGCTAGGGCGAAAAGTACAATGTGTTTATAGGGTGCGTAATGACCACACGTTCCCAAGACATCAAAAGAACAGTTGCCGGAAAAAAAAGAGTTAGGATTGCTAATGAACATAGCGGTATAAAAAGTCTCAACCGATTTGAACAGTTCCTCTAAGTAAGACTGAGCCAATCGTTTTCTTTCTTTCTCATGACGGACACGCCTTGGGACTGTAACAGGATGGGCGCCCTAACAAGAATACTGGCGACGAGTGCACTCTGTGAACACTTGATATCTCCACTACTACCGAATTGAATAAGAACAGGCTTGCCGATCCTATGGCATCACATTTAAGATGCCAGTGATCGATAATAAACCATTCTAGACCCTGACTGTCTTGGGACGTGACTAACGCTTGCTTTGGAGATAGTAACATATTTCGTCAGTGCACTTTTATAAGCTGTCTCAAAATACATCTCACCAACTGAGTCAGGTACCTCTCTGATGTCTAAGAGATGTCCAAAGGGTCTGTCGGGATGTTAAGATATAGTCCATGCAGCTATGGCCAAGGTAAAGACCATCTCACTCTTCACCGGTCTCGTGCGTTAGGATTGTGTTCTAGAAAGCTAGCGGCTGTCTTGTTTCATGAACGGAAGCGGACTTTTGGCTTGTTGATATTATGTTTTTCGTCGAGGCATATCTGGCGGACGTTTCAGCACTCACCCATACAAATATCTGGGCACATCTCTGCCTTCTTCATTTCCTCATTCCAGCCAAACGGGTTGCTGGCTAGTAAAACACCTGCACTAATTTGTACCTTTATATTGCATGTCCAACCCACTCCAGCAGTCCACCTAACGGATATATCAAGGGTTTTCGCTGCACCTACTAGATTTGGCGTCACATGGTGTACAACTGTGTTCTGTTAGTGTTACTGCAATCTCTACTGCGTGTACGTTTGGCCTTTGTATTTCTTTTCGATCGTTTTTTCTCCTATTCGTCCAACCACTTTTTTGTGTTACTCGGAATTGTTTTGTTTATATCTTCTTCTTTTTAGCCGTCAGTCATCCTCATGGATAACACAATATTAATCGTTTTCGTTGTTGCCTGATTAATACACAATCACGGGAAAATAGGAGTCTTATTCGGGGTGATACAGCTTGCCGAAAACTCCATGACAGGCAACTATTGCTCTGTCTACAGGCATCCGTCTCGGTAACGGCGGTGTATTCACAGGGATGTATTTTCCCAAATTTTCCACCAAAGTATTTCATCCAGTGAAACGCACTCGGATTTCCAGGGTCATTCATACGTTGCCAGTGGCAGCGCTGACTTGAATAGTGCGTTGTCTCTTCCGTCGACTAAAGATACGTGTCTTGTCAAGCAAAAACCGGGGCGTTAAATTATTCGGTGAATCGAGACATCGAATTACCTCAGTGAGACAGTGAATATCAGTCCAACTTGACAGTGGTAATATGAAATGCGGACGGGAAAATGAACAAAAAAAAATTGGACGAAGCTGTGGACAGTTGCAGCGACTAGGCACACGGATGATCACATGCTCTTCTCTCTGAGTTCGCATATCAAGCACGAAGCACGGATAGAGGACAAAATGATAAATTACCAAGTTTTTTTTCCTAACGTCCGATCAAACTGGCCTGATCAATTTATGATGTGTGCATAAACTTACTCATCTTACGGACCATCCCACTGTACGGTACTTACACAATCCACACTCAGTCTATGTTTCGGTGCACTTTTAACTTCGTACCGTCCAATTCTAGTTAATGTTGGCAAACCGTTGGCAGGTGGCGCGCAAGAACAGTTGCAGTTGGATAAAGCGACTGCGGAACGTTGATGAGAAATATGTACCCTATTGGATAACTCGTTTTTGGAAAGCATGGTGTTTTCAGACTTCCCTGTGGAAGTAGTCGACACTCACAGCTAAGATAGCTGTCTTCTGTGGACAGATAGAGTCCGTTTGCCTAATAACTCTTCGGCATCCTTGAGCGAAACGTTACTTAACTAGCAGGGAAATTCTATCCAGACATACGGTACTGGTATTGTAATATGCAAGCCGGCCAGCTTTACCCTGGTTGTCCGTCACGCCTGTGGACCAACGTTAGGGTAACGTGGAGACACCGAAGGGCAGCGTTCTTCCGAAGTAGGGGTTCCAACAACAATCCTGTAGAAGGAAACAACAAGAAACAAGCGTGAGCCAAAGACCCAGTAAGTTATGCACACTACTTACACAAACGAAAACTAAAACGGCATCAACAACACAGCAGCACGCCCTGTTACACAATTCAAATTCAACTCTTGCGCGGTTGCTGGTTTCGGCCGCCCGTTAAAGTATCTTTTTTGGTGTTGATGCACATGTGCACAAACGTGGGTTGTGTGATGAGGCGTTGTACATGGTGTAGCGTTTTATGTTGCTGGATAAATTTAACAGACGAACGGTCTGTTTGGAGCATAAATTAGGGGGGTATATAGCCAGCCTTACGTGTAGAACAACCTACAATGTTACTCAGGTGGTGTTGTGAACCGCCATCCTGAAACCAACACATTGTGATAAAAATTATTGTTGTTTCGTTGCCGATGAGTGATGGGTGGTTGTGGTATACTTGAAGGTGAAGGTTGATCGAAAAGGTAGTTGTGCTAGTTAATCGGAGATGTTAGGCTGTTTTTGTGTTCTGCATCTTGTGCACCATAGTTGTCTGACATCAGTGATTTTTCTATTGTTTTGAGAACTCCAACAATCGAACTTCTAAGTGACTTACCCTCTCGATGCGTAGTGGTAGTTGAGGCCTTCACTTTTACACTTGACAAGATGTGCCTACAACTGATCACTCTACCGATGACCGCTTCAGTTAGTTGTAGCCGTGGCCACGCATGCGTGCTCTTGAGGACGCTGTTCATGTCTCTACTGATGGTTGGTATATCTGCTCTACCCCAAACTGTTGTATGAACTCAGCCATTAAACTCAGCATTGAACAATGCATATCGGAAAGTTCGTCTTCGTGGATATAACGTCGTGATTGAACTGACTACCGGCCAAGAAAGAAGTGAGTGTAATAAGTATGGACTGATAGGTGTGTTTTAATGAAGAAAGAGCATGAAGCTGGCTAATCTTGTCTACTCTCACAGTCCCCATCGATTGAACAACCACGGGTCATTATCATTAAAAACAATTTAAGTCTTCAGCCTTTACTGTCGTCATGTGGCTTGCAATGACAGCTGTAGCACAGTGGTAACGACGCCCGTCTACCAGTTACGCAATCTAAAATACAAGCCTGGGTTATGGGTGGCTTGGCAGCGTTCGGCTCACTTACGTGCGTTGCATCTATTGTTTCGTTAATCGTTCGTGAGGTTCTGTGTTCATCTGCTTGAATTCACTCTTAGTATGGTTGAGGACACTCATTAGTTGATTACTTGCTTCACCCAAGTGCCGACGAGCTTGTCGCTTACAGGTAGAAGAGTTTGGTCCCCTACTAGACGCCGCTGTTGTTCTGTGGCTAAAAAGCCGGTCTGCATTAGAATGGAATTGTTCAGTGTTACCGGTGACTGAAATCTGTCAGTACATATCTCTTTATTGTGGCAAATGAAACCCTTTTTGACGGGACACCATGCTCCGCTTTATCATACTGTTTACGAGGTTGATACTGGAGAACTCGGTTGACAGTCTTCACCCTACCATTGTAATAGTGTTATCACGGCGTTATCATGGGTTCGCCTTTATCTTACGAACCCACTAATTGTATGTGAAAACTATTTCTCAGTCTGACAATTTACCCGCTAGTATCTCACTGATTGTTCGAGCCACTGTTGCTATAAAAGGCTGAGGAATTTTGCGGATCAATAATGTTCGTAGACAAGGTTTACGAATACCGATTCTCAGCAGACCAATTCTTTTGTTTGAGTTCACAGTTTAGGATGTATTCCTGTGCAGCTAGATGACAGGAAAGCCCCTTTCCTACAACCTGATCAGATTTTGTGATGGATGACCAAATCGGAAGCGCGAGTATTCTAACATGCGGTGGAATAACTCAACTCGCCGGCAAGCTCTGTCCAAAGTCCATGGCGAGTAGATTGCGGACAACGCAGACGACCGGACGAGCCATCGTTCAACAGACTCGGACCAACGGACAAGGAACGTCAGGCAAAAAATTCAAAACTAAAGGCGTCAGCTACACACACGCACAAACCAGGCAGAAATGCATATGACGTGTGGATAGAAACCGTCGGTATGTTGTGGACTGGAGTTCCAGTTCATAAACGCGAGAGCGCGCGTGGCGTGGTAACGTTGAGTGGGACAATAAAGATCGTGGTTTATTGGACAACGTTTTGCCACAGTTTGTCTGCGGGACTTGATCGTACTGTTGTGCTTCATTTGTTTTCGCCTCCCTACTCCAGCCGTTGATCATTTCTTGAGCTTGGCGTGCTAGCAACCAAAAGTAACACACTTCGAACCGGAAATGAGTCGTTGGTGTACGGATATCGGTGCTTGAAGCTGAAGGCGCTAGTGGATAAAATGGTTTGGTAGGCTGTCTATTATGCTGATGATGATGAGGCTGTCGGAATGTGGAATGGTAGGTTATCTCAGCATTGCGTTACCGCACGGTTGATGATGGATAAAGTAAGCCAAAGGATGGCTATCGAGTATTATCAGAGGTTTGGCGATTACAAACTTTTTGCTGGTGGTAGTCGCCCAAAAATGGCGTCCATAAGAGAAGACAGACGGCTGTTGTTACCAACATAAACTGATCATTTTGCGTGTAGACTTACGGTCCATTTGCCAACTTACAGTCACTATACGAACACTCCAAGGACGATTAAGTAATCATGCTCTGAAATGCAAAAGCCTCAAGTTTTGTACTTCTAGGCGGTCTAAGTAGGAAAAGTCGGTGTGAGCGGGCGATGTGACGCTGTCAGTTTTTTGGTGAGTAATAGAGCCGAATACTGTGGACGGGTGAGTAGTGATTTGAGATATTGATTCAGATGAATCACCGTTTGATAGAACATCGACGCGAAACCGGCCGTCTTTTGCTCTTGTCTCTGTCCAAGGTAATATAGGCTCATCACACTTGCGCTTTCCCTACTTCCGATGAACAACCATTTTGAGCATTCCTTTCTGTTTGATTTGAAAATACTGCTTTTGTTAGAATACATTTCTCTTTCTCTCAAGCTTACTGTTCACTTATTTCAGACCAATCCATGTTCAATCCGGCTACTGGAGGGTCCTACCTAGTTCGCTCTGCGACGTTACCTGACTCGGCCAGTCAGCCGGTCTACCCTCACTCTGCTGGATTCCCTTCGGTGCAGACTGGGGCAGAGTTCAAACCTGGAATGCCACTCTGTTCCGATCTTGTATCACCTCCTCACCAACCTATTGCAAGTTACTTCCCGTCAGGCCGAGGCAATCACATGTTGGTGCGTTCGGATTTGTCTTTCTCAGATCGGGCGGCGCATATTCCGGTACGTTCTCACATGGTGGATAACCCACACGCATTTTTGCGATCTGATGACGAGGTTTTTTTTGAAATAATTTTTCCAGTTTTTACGGCAACCAGCTTTCAGCGCTATGTGACATGCGAGTTCAAATACGGACCAACCAATGTCAGGCCACCCGGATACGGAAATAAGTATCCTAAACAGCGGAAAATGGAGTCCGCGATCGTTCAGTTTGTTTCCAGCGCTGTTATCATTGACATTTCCGTTCCTCGTATGATCATTCAGTAGTCGATAGTTCATTCTGTGAAGTTAACTTCCTTAACGAGCACTCACTCGTTCCAATGTATACACGATATTCACCCCTAGAGGGTTCTCTTCAAGAAGGATTGCTCCCCTAAGGAAGTTACCTTCGTCCGGTCCGATCGAATCTCTGTAGGAATCTGGGACCCTGGAGAGACAATCCTCAGATACGACCACAGATTACAGTTCTTTGTCCATTTTTTAAGACCTCCCTCCGGGAAGCTCACAGTGTTTAAGCCACAATTGTTTTCCTTGAAATATTCAGTTCAATTTACACAAAACAGCTGACTTGACGTGGTTGCTTCACTCCTTTGGTGTTATTATCATTGTCCAGGAACAAAAGTCACTTCCGTAACTCTTTGACGTTTTAAACCACAGGTCGGTAGTGGTTTGTGGACATCGCCTGACCTTTGTTTCATTAAACTGCGTGTGATCCATAGATATGCTGTACGTCGACAATAGATTTAACCGCTCCTACCAACCTGTCCTTTACTCTGTCAAGTGCACTTTTTGTATGCCAATAAGTCGTTTATTTACCGTCAGCGGCAACATGAACGCCTTGGGAACAGTATGCAAGACACGGGTTCAGTTGCATGATATTCAAAAAGAAATGTTCGCTGTACAAATGGTCAATACGATATGTCTGTATAATTATAAAATATGCTGCTCACTGAAATCTTGTGCAACGTCAGCGTATAGTCTGGGTTGTCCTTCGCATTATGGGCAACCACCTCTTGGAAAAATCAGATTTCGCTCAGTTCCGTTACTGGCCTCTCTTGAAGAACTACTATATGCAGTGCTTCAAAAATGTATTATTCATACATCGGTAGGACATTTTTAGGTTATTTCAAAGTCACCCTGCGTATGGTGAAATTCACTCTATATGCCTTATTCCCTGCGATAAAGCTGCATCTGTGATTGTTACTGATGCTCATCTGAAGTACAACCAAAGAAAAATATTTTGTGTAGCGGTCAGATTGGCGAATCGACTAGACTTTCTTCATGAAAATTTTGTGAGGTAAAGTGGTCGTCTCCAAGTTACCTCTATCTTGTGCCTGAAAGTAAGACAGTGAAGGCCGTCTTGCGGTTTGATTGACTGTGTACCTATAACAATCACTCATTGAGCTGATTGTCTAATGTTAAACCACACCAAGTGGTACTACATAACTTATTTTGTAGACTCGTGGTTTAATACTGGTAACGATGCTACTTATCAAATATACGTGTTCGTGTTTTGGACACTGCGATTGCCCCTGTCTTTGTTTTTATAACCTACTGGTACCACTAAACCCTTACCATACCGATTGACAGAAAACACCTGATATTGTTGACGTTAGAGATTTCCTCTGGAACTCGATGTGCCTCGTTTGATTGCCACTTTAGCATACTAGTGTTATCCCTGTAATCTGTTGAATGACGTCGCTTAGTGAAAATGCGAGGGAAAACTTTTGGTGGGCAGATATGCCTATCTAAACCCAGTTTCCCGGTAAATAGCTTTCAACTGGAATCAGATAATGACCTTTCTGTGAATGTGTAAATACGTTGACCAATATTTTCAATTGCCTCAACATCTCTCCCACTCGTTTAAGAGGAATGTGGACTTTCTTTGAAGCACAAAATAGGTGGTGTGCACTTAGACCGAGACATCAATAACAGCATGCTCTTGTGTACGTTGTGCTTGTTTTCGCGAGCCGTCCCCGGGTCGCCTTTTTGCAATCTACCCACTCTTTGTCTATATACTGCCCTCCAAAAAATTAGCCTCCCTCATTTGACCATGTTGGATAGATAATACTTGTGTGGTTTACTTCTAACATGTGATCATTTCGTTCATAATATTCTATCAGCGAAGGTGCGATTTCCCTCCTTCACGGATTGGTATTATATCATGCGTTTATGCTTTTTAACGTGATGGTTCTTTATCTATTAGAACAACAGTCCGTTACTTAGTGCACATTAACGTTCCTAGGCAAATCATCCATTGCTACCGCCGCTGCAAGCGGGTAAGTAATCAACACTATGGTCAAGTGTAGGTACGGATCGTTTTGTTTGGTAAGCTGAAATTGGTAATTTTCCGTACCTTTAAAGCCAAAGTGACTGAAGTTCTGAGGTAAACACAAAGTGCACCAAAGCACTGAATGTCGTCAGTAGTAATTCTGAAGGTATTGAAAGCAGGAAAGACAACAGCTCCGATTGATGGGTTGTTTTGGTGGCTGCAACGCGTCCGAATAAGCTACCAAAGTAATGTGGCCTGTGTTGAATAGTCTACAACGTAGACTAATTCATATGGGCAAAGTGCAGCCCATTTCGTCACAGTCACAATGTGTTGTGTACATTATGGTTTATTTGCTGTCAGAATTCGCTGTAGTGAACTACCACACAGGTGGTTTCTTTCAGTTGTGACATATTCGCATCATGTTACGGCAGTTAACGAAAGTTAGTACTTCCGAACCATAAATGGAACGGATATGGGAAAAAATATTGTGCGTTGTGCTGATGTTCATTATTAAGTAATTCCTTGGTTAAGCCACAACGAGTTAAAAACCAAAAGAGTTATCGGTTTTTTGATTTAAATCGCTTGATAAAGGCTCTCCGAGAGGGTCGAAACGTTGCGAAACCGATAACTCTTTTGGTTTTTAACTCGTTGTGGCTTAACCAAGGAGTTACTTAATAATGTTACAGCAATATTCATCGCTTCACTACTGTTAGTGAAAACTACAGAATCGCTTCATTCCCATATCTTCACTTACTCATGCAAAACAAGCACCGAGCCTGTCACCACAATTTTCCAGTCGACATGACGTGCACCGAAGTTTGGCAGTCTTCTATGTAAATGAGGCGGTCGAACACCTTGTCAATTAGTGGATAAGGTTGCTGATGTCTGATGTGCATCTACAGACCCTAACTGTATCAATGTTTCACGCAGCCCGTTATAGCCATGTGTGTACGATTAGTCTTGGGCACCACGCATCTACCGTGATAGGTTGTCTTCCCACGTAACTCCGAATTATGTTGTTCAGGCGTACGATCACTTCTGTGATCACACATTTTTGATCCAAATAGCTGTCTGGAAGTACAAAAGTGAACAACGTGAATAGCGATCATCTGCCATGCTTCATGGAGGAGGGCATTTTTGATGAGCAGATAATCGGGCAACCGGAGAATTCATTTACAAACAATTGTGGCGGAACGTTCAGATGTGATAATCGTGTTCCACCTATTTTGTGAGTCAGTATGACTAACCTACTTATCTCATGTACCTAACTGTTCGAGTCTACATCATGTTTGAAGGAGGAGACATAACACTGGACAGTAACTGAGTGCAAGAATAGTGCTCACGTTTGAAGTGGTTCAATACAGATGTTTGTGTTTTGTGAAAGTTGCTATCACAAAGCGTTGAACCCTTTATGACTATTGGAAAGCTTAAGTTCAGTTTGATTTGACTTGTCCATACGCACTAAAATGCTGAGTACGTATGTATGCGTTGTTGACGGTGTTTTTGTGTACTTCACTACTTGATTGTCGTACGTTGCAGTGCACTGATATATAAACATGTCACCCAAGCCGGACAACTTGTAACGGTTTGTTCGTCTGGGGCTAATTTCTGCCAATCTGGTCACACCTTGCCGTATATAAGTTTGTCAACCAGATAGAAGTGACACACTCAACCCTTACCGAATTCACCCAGCCAGGTCTTCAAACTTGAATTATGACAGAACCGTTAGTGCTCAAAACATGCAGTATTTTTAATTGTACAATTAAATGGCCTCTTTCTGCGATTCCGTTAGGACCTCATCAATTACTTTCGCATAATGACCTTCAGACACTGGTCCAAAAGAGAAAACTGTGTTCCTCAGCATTTCTGTGTGAACACGTTAAATCGGTTCTTTCTTCATCAACGTGGTACACTCACATCGACTGTTACGACCACTCCTACTCTTCTCTTCACGGTGTTTCTGTATGTTTATAGCATTAAGCGCCATGAAATGTGCAACTCGTTGGTATGTCATTTAGCAAACTGTTGATATTGGAATTATGGTAGCCTCTACGTCTCAACTAGTCTAATTGTGTTCTCCTGTCCGCCAAAATAGTCTGTTTCTTGGACAACCGGGAGCGGCTACTCTTGGCAGTGATACCTTTCTTTCTCCCAGTGTGTACAGTCGATCATTTTGCCCAAAGCAACGTCTCTATCGTCATGTGCGTAAAAAATATAATGGACTGCGGTGTCTGACGATGTCTGCTCTCACGGTTCATCCTTGTATGATGTGGCCGATCGCATTATGCCTTTCTTTTCCAGTACTTCATACGAGAGCTCTTTCCGTTTTTCACAGTGTGTACTTGGTGGCCTAGATGCATTCAAATGTTAGCTACCGTTTTCTTCTTTACAGCGAAGATTTCTTCGTTGTCTTCGATACGCGGATGAGTTTATTATGATCAGTCACACTACCAGAGACTGATTTAGGCATAACTCCTGAGTACTCCATATACCTATTTGATCTGCGCAATGATCTTACATGTCACAATCTTCTGGTCGCAGTTCATGGCGTTTGCGTCCACCAAACGTTTAATTACCACTGCCCACGCTGTTGTCTACGAAACGGAACCTCCCAACTTCTGAAATTGGACTGTTCTATAAAAAAACATACCGTTGATGCAATTTTTGGTCTGCTGCGATGGAAAGCGGTTTTCTCAGGCGTCCGAGACAGTGGTAGCCATTAGTAAACAGCAGAACTCATTGTCACGGTAATGTTCATCTTGAGTAGGGTCGTTTGATTCATTCACTTGTTACTGATAGTTGGCAATGCGTCCACTGGCGCACACCAAGTCTGCTGGTTTATCAAATACCTCTTCCTTCAGAGGCACATGCACGTGGCTCACATCACGAATGACCTTGAGGATTATGCATGCACTGCATCAATCACGTGCGTTTTGGTTGTTAGGGCTCGCTTTTGTGCTGTGCTTTCACGCTCCAAACCGCTCATGAGTTTAGTAGCGGTGACCACTCTGAAGTAATTTCTTACAATTGTTCGGATTTTATCCGTACTCAATTTTAACGCTGAAGCAAGGTTTCCTGGGGGTTGATAGCCACCCCCGTAAGTCGGTGAACACGATAACTACTTCTGCTTAGTTTGGCAGATCACCCTTCGTTTTGTAGAATACGCAGAAAACAGGACGGGCATGCTGAGTCTTCGAGACAGGTCATGCGTGTGAACACACCATGCTAGCGTACTAACGAGCGAAGCTTAGCCGTCAGGCTTCATCGACCGTGCTTCATACAAACCGGGCTTCACGCTAGCTCTGTGCATTTTGTCAGCTCCTCGTTCTGATTGGATAATTATGTCTGCATGTGGCTTGCCTCACGCGTGTGCACGTGGTTGTGTGTAGACAGGCCGACCGATCGGATTGTCGTACAGTTAAACCAATCAGCCTGTCCATTTGCGATTTCTCTTCTCACCTTGAAATGAACCAATCAACTTGACACAATCCTCATGATGTTTCAATCACTGGCTACGTTTCAGCTCACGCATGGCGTTGAGGCCCACCGTTCTGCCTGGGCTCAATTGTGCTCGGACCGCACTCATCGGTTGGGATGTGACTTCCGTCCCTGGCTAATGCACCGATTTTTCCAGCAGTAGACACCGATTTTTCGATTATGTGCAAACAGGTTTCACCACAGACCAGTTGAAGACAGCTTGTGTTTGGATTAGACCGTTTTGGGCTGACATTGGGTGCGAATTCGAGACCTCTTGAGGAGCGAACCTTGTTGCGCATTGGGATAGTGTTCGCTATATACATGATAAATTATCGTTTTTACTTTCAGCCAGCAAATTTCAGACCATAAGATACATCATGTAAATTCCATATGGGGCAAAAAACTCAACACAAAATGAACGGAAAGATCAATGACAAGATCCTATTAGCTGTGTTAGACAAACGAGCTTTATTCTCGATGATGCTTGTTATCATCATGCATCCTGATGACGTGCCCAATTCGTCGTGTCATACCTTCGACTACTTCAATAATATAGGCAATTGTAGCATTGTTCGAGATCGTCCTCCGCGTCTTGAAGTTACTGAGGTCAGACGGAAACTTTCGTTCTTTCTAATTTGCGACCATCGCCGTCGCAATCATCCTTGACAATGTTCAGATTTGATGAACGCGCAAACCAGAGAAAAAGTGATCAAGTGTGGTACCGGCCTCATTTAAAAACCAGTGATTCGTTTTAGTCGTCCAGATGGACAAATGAGATTTCAAGGCTTTACCATAATCTTCCCCAGTAACACCAGTTCACTATTGCCAGTTCCCTTCTCTCGTTAACGCAGGTTGCTCCTCGTACATATATACAGCCTCCGAGTCCCCTAATAAAGGATTTGTTTCTTGATATTCATACTCCGTGCCTTCCGTAATTCAAAATAGCTGCATTCACGTGCAGCTGCACGGCCCACTCTGGCATTATCTCATGAATTAAAGCTAGGAGTGAAATGCCTGTTGGGCGTTTAAATTCTGTGTTCCTGTCTAAACGTTGTCGCAGTGTACGCACACGAAGGCGCGCTGATCTGTTGTTACAATCCTAGGAGTTCGTGTGTAGCTCTCATATTTTCCAAACAGTTTGATCCTATCCCGCAGTGTCTTTCTGCTCACTTTCATTGCTTTGGGGGTCCGCCCGATGGTTCTTTCCGATTGCCACGTTCTAATAGGTTTCCGGAATTGATTTCGCGTAATCCTGACAACTAATCAGTTGTCATTACTTGAATACTGACAACATAGTTTCTCCGTGAGTTGCATAACATTTGGCTGCTGTTTCAGCGGTACCACAACTTGACGTAGGCCCAGCAACACTGACACTTAGTCGTGTGATCAGCACCTACTGTCGTTGTCACGACAGAGGAACTACACTTTTGGTCCACCGCAAGTAGTTTTCTCCAGCGGACCTTCCATTTTCGATTATTTTCATTGGGTTCGTTCGTATAATTTGTTCCTTCCTTAGGAGATGACCTGTCCTGCGTTTAATTACCTCTCTTCTCTGAAACCATCAACCTTACAAGTACGCCAACACGGTAGTCCATCGTTCTCCGTCTACTCAGATTCTTTTTGCACAACTTTGGTGACAGAGTCTTAGGTGATCTGAGGTCTGTTGCTGTATCGTCGTTCGAAAGCTCTACGGATCTGGCCATCCGGATGATCTCGTGAAGTTGCGTGTACATTCATTCTCATTATTGAGCTGTACTCACGGCAACTGTGACTCGAGGTGCTGTTGATCTTTATGGGAGTGTACGCAGTGGTGAATTACTTGTTAAATACAAATGTATGAAAAGGACAAATTAAACAAGAATAATAGATGTTCATGAATGACAGGACATCCAGCAGTTTTACTATATAGGATTACCGTTATCTGCGACGCACTGCCATATCTGAATGGATCTCCATCCATCAATGCAGATGATTTTGTAGTCTCCAATCTGATAGACCGCACCTCCCTGTCACGTCATCACATAGTTACTTTAAGCTCATTCCAACCGTCAGTAGTCACAGTAAACAATGGACGGTGCTGCAGATGCTTTGGCTGTATACGGAGTGCATAATCCTGGTAGCGCTGACTATGCATTTTACCATTTTAGTTGTCGGGCATGAACCTGAAGGTTACCCAAGTGTACGCCGAAGGACTTTCCCTTTGCTCACTCTGTCAGACCATCGCATACTCGCTAATTGACGGACATGAAAGAGATCGAAGACTAATAGATTATTGACATATTCCATGCAAGTGGACGAGGGTTATACTCAGCAGAACAAGATTGAATGCACACACCGTACCTTCCATCGATAGTCAGGTGTATTTTTTGCAGCGTTACACGTTACGATGGTTTACGAATGCGCCACATGCCTTCGCTATCCTTGTAGAAATCACGCCGGCAAGTGAGCTAGTGAGATGGTACCACCGAAACCCATGAAGCGACCTACAATATCTGGCGGCCTGCCTACAACAAAAGTGATAGGGTCAGTGCCAACCCAATCTTGCAATAGTACTTCACATTTTGAAATAGCATTGTGAACCCTGTACAGATTATTTGTATCACTCAGCCGATTCAGTGTTCGACACCTTGTCCACAGGAGAACTGAGTGAAGTTATTTTATCCATGTATACTATGTTGGTCAGTTTACGACCTACCAGGTGTTCTACTCCGAGACCCTTGGACTCCCTGAATGCCCCTGTGAAAACTATTCGTAACGTTCCTTTTCATTGGTGGTAAACTTACTGGTACTCTGGTTTAGTTCTTTCGGTTGTTGTGGGCAACTATGAACATTTCTATTCAATGACGTTAGACGATTATGGATCTTGTATTCGAAAAGTGGGCCTGAAACTAGTGTGAAGATAGTAATGAAATGTATTCGACCCCAGTCACTACTAGTATTCTGGCCTCCATTATAGATCATTGACTCATAATAACCATTAACCTGACCCATTCTGCTAACCCTGGCCTATTCTGCCACCTTGATGTGATGGTCAGACCTGTGCACTGCATCAGTCCAGAGGATTACTCTGAGTAGGACTTCGGTCGTATCAGATGCAACCTTGTCAAATGGACCAAAAAGAAGCAGTCATGAAAAGCAAATCCACTCATAGGTTTTTGGGCTGTTCTACCCACTGCGTAGGAGTGCTTAGTTAGTGAAGCACGGTCCTTTGGGCATACAGCAATACTACTTTCATGGTGGAGACACTGTAGTCTTCCAGATCAAGACGAATCGGGTTAGAAAAGGTACCTTAAACTAAAAATCACTCCGATCGCCCAACGGTTGACCTTGACCATCAATGTATTATCCAATACGATCGAAGACCATTCGTTATCATCTAAAAACCTGATGCAGTCTCGAATACATCCACTGCGCGCAGCAGTGATCAAAACCAGACATCAATATCTTATTCAGCGTGCTCTCAGGCTAAGCGAACCCTCACTGTCAAATGAATCAGACTCTTGCGTCATTCACCCCGAGTAGGGTCCACCAAGAAAACCCTGTATCCTGTTATCTTGCAGGTCACACTTTTGTGTCAGACACTTAGGGTGTGGTCACTCAAGACAACTCAGTCCTGCAGCATAAACGACTGAGAAGTATCGGAAGTTATCTTTCTTCCGTCAGTGGCAGTCACATTACTCATCCATTACGACTTTTCTTTTCTATTTTACCACCAAACTTTTCTGCTTCCCCTGTACCCTCGCATGTTAATTGTTTTCTGAAGCCAAGACAACTGATGAACATTGGCGCTTCTCACTGATCGCACCCTGTAGCAACTTGGCAGCAAACTTTTTTTGGCAATTACTCCCTCAAGTCTGAAGCTCGACGTGTGCTGCGTGTCTACAATTCTAGCACTGTTATCCACTTGAGCTCATCTCCAAATGACGGTCGATCCAAGCAGTTTTTTCTCAGCGCCTGTAATGACGCCGTGGTCAAGCTGCAGTGTGAATCACTTTGGGTTTCAGAGCAGAACAATGTTCGCTCGATTGGATCACGCTGTCAGACTCAATATATCGGTTACAGTCGTTCAACGCAAATCAGAAAGGCGTTTTGTATTCACTGTATCGGTGTTCGCCCCAAGGGATAGTTATTTGGATGCTACGAAAGATGCCTTCTACAACGCTGTCGTTGACCTTCTCATGTCAGCATCATCGTCCTAGTCATCGATTTTACCAGGAGGCATTGGTAAACAAATTGCCCAATTCGAATCAGGCGAGAGAAACTAACGAACACTGGGAACAAGTCGCAGTAGCTATAAAAGCTTGCTTTGAGGAGGTATTGTCCGAAGGAGCTGCGTAGTTACGACAGAGCTGTATTTCTGTCACATCGATAAGCTTTGTGCACAAGTGTCGCTCGATTTCACCTGGTTCTGAATACGATGACGACCGTCGAAAAGCCCAAGTTTTGTAGATCGTGAATTTCGTCCTTCCTATTATCTTATTTCCAAACGGGGTTTGCTGGTTTCCCTTTGCTCATCATTATGTGACACTTAACACTAGACCACCCATAACACTTACATCGCCTAAATAATCATGTACTTGTCGTTCTGACTGATTACTCACTACTCATAGCATGAACACCAGAGACCAGTGGCTGTTAGACACTAGCTTCACACAGCTTATCTAAAAAAAATGAAAAGAACAACATTATGTCTGCCTCACATAGAAAGGGTGTCGTAGAGAAGTTAATCTCCTCGCAATGATAGCAAAATGTGAAAGTTTAAGGTCCCTCTGGTGGTACGATTAGCGTAACTACCGGTGACTGCCGTGACTGTATTGGATTATGATTGTAAGTTAGAGTTACTGGACATTTGGTTTACACTTATTACTACATGTGCCAATCTTCCGTAACTGCTTTTGTGCGAGTAAACAGTGGTATGACTGCATTCAAATCCACAATTTTGGGCTTGTAAGGAGTACCACATGTTAAACAACCGCATCGGTGTGAACTGCAATAACAACGGTGAGGTTTGAAGTGCCTACAAACAAGCTGCTAACTTTGGCAAACGGTAATTTTGTCAAACTTATATCAGTGCACATACCTGAGAAAGTAGTGCATAAACTCATGTAAGCGTTGGTCGTCATTTCAACATTAACTCACGTAAATTACAATAAGTGATTAAATGAACAAATCAAATTTTAGTTTACTTACGGCAACGCTCCCACATTCATAATAGTGTTTGGCATCACGGTCATAATGCAATGCACATTCTGTTCACCGTAGGTGGTGGATTACAACGTGGTGATCTCGTTACAGTATCTATGTGTCTGACGATTTCCCCCACTTTTGTTTTGGACATTGTCTGTTGCTATGTATTAGCGATCCAACTGTCTGTCTGTATCCTTCTCTCAGTTTATTTCGAAGACCATTGTGAGTTTCCTGTCAGTCAGCTGTACGACCTGCTCTTTTAGTGCGCTCAAATGTCTAGATTGACTACATAGAGCTCTTCTTCCTAAACTACCTTTGTGCCTCGTATGATAGTATCTTCCGCTGTAAATCTTAATGTCAGCAATGTCGGCGTTTATTTTTGTTGTCAGTGAAATCATTTTAGGTTTTCCCTTGCGGGGATCTGTTCTACGCAAGACTTAATGTGTAGATTTGAGCAACCTACTTAAACCTTTCGATTCCGTAGCGTACAGCAATCTGAGCTTCCACAAATCCCAGCGGTATGTCTTTCCAATGATCTTTTCATCTCCTGTTAGTCCAGTATCTTTCTCTGGTGACCGCAGAGACAGCCTCGAACGTACAACAGAACAATGCCCATTCTGTTGTGCCTCTGTCTGGCCGAAGCGATTTCAAGGCACTGTGTTACGAAACAATTGAATTTCTGATTCGTCACTACACAGATGACAAGTAGTGTCTAATATAGATGAATATCACCCACAATGAATCGGAGCTTTCGCATTTCCGTTGACTTTTCTGCCAGCCATTTTCGGAAAGAAGTACTGTTCTCGAGTTCCGCTCTTGTTAGAGAACTTACCGAAATCTAACATTTATCTCCAGCTCTTTTAAGGTAGCCATAAATTCTGAACTTAGAATGATGTTTGATAATACTCAACATGAGGTCACTAACGAAATAGCACGAAAGCCTTATGCACACAATAGATCGGTTGCGTATATCTTATCTTTGGTCTTGTGCCGAGCTTTGTCCAACGCGTAACCTTTGCTTTTTCACCTGCATTCTTTTCCAGCTGCGAATAGGTTCATCAAGAGAGCCTGCAGTTCCGTGCACCGTCTAGCGATGGCTGACATTTTATTATGAAGTTCATTTTCTGTAGACGGAATAATGTAGGGCTACTGTGGTTAAACACCCACATCGCTATTGCAATGTAGGCCGTGGTTAGCGAGCGTCAAAAGAATAACTGTGTTCCTCATGACCAATTCCTTTGATTTTCCATTGTGACTCAGATATAATGTATCCTGTCATGGCAAGCGCATACCGCACGGTGGCGCCGACGTTAGGGATGCGCCTCGACTCCACCTTTGCGGGCATACACGTTTTGCTCAATAGCCCATATCGAGACAAGGCAATGCAGACCGTGTAGGATGGACGTGAGCGAGACTGATTACTTAGGCGTTCTACATGATAAGCAGCTGCAGCCTGTTCTGACACCCAAACCGATTGGTCGATGTTAGTCAACTTTGGTCACAATTTTAGTCTCTTTCCTACCGGAAGTCACTAAAATTTGGGTTTACACATCCGTAAAACGAAGTTATGCAATCTTAGTGACTGAGAGGGATCAAGTTGACTTGACCACTATTGTGTTAAACATTCTTCGTTTTCGGTGTGTCATCTTCAGGCTAAATACAACAGTAAATATGAGATTAGTTGTCAAGACGGGATTTTGTGGAACCTAATACAGTGTGAATCTCAGTGTTCTTTGGGGATTACGGACATGGTTCCTATGGTGCCGTGTCAAGTGTTCCAACCACGACTGGCCATGATAACTTCAGTGCTTGAGCAAAAGACTTTTGCGCACACCGATTAGGGTTTTGCAGCCGGATTCCGATTGTCTTCGCTTCTTCGCCACTTTTGAACTTTTGATGAAATCTCCGGGTATATTTGAACAGTTTATGCATTCTTGCCGACAACTAATGGTTATTGTCTGGCAGACGGTCTTTCAGACTATCACGTCTTCAAGCATGATTGTTGCTGCGCAGACACCACAGACAAATTTTTTTTAATAAATGGTTCCACTCGTGTTTAGTCGCGGTTATTGGTATGCTAACCTTATTTCCTGGCAGATCATGTCTTTTTATCTCTATCAGTCTCTACAGGCAGTAAGTGATCTTTCAGCTCTCTCGTCACATGCCGTGTAGCGTACTGGGTTGCACAGGTTGCTCACTCCTTAATAAGCGGTAACTTGAAAATAACCCTCAGCGTTTGGGTCTATCAATCGTTTGAAGTCAAAGTTGCAACCGAATATTTCCTCTAGTTGGTTTGAGCTGAGAAAATCCGGCCTCATTCTGTGTCTAGCCTTCACTGTAAACATTTCTTTTTACAGGTTTCAACCATCTCCGTTCGGGTGAGCGGAGGAGGGGTTTGGTTAAGTGAAGGTCACGATTTTATTCAGCTATGTGATACATTAGTTGAGCCTCCCGTCCACGACTTGATCGGTCCAAGATCATCTTGATAACCCTGTAGTTATCAGTCGGCCAATCCAACAAACATGTTATCGTATAGGCGTTCAAGGTCAGTTGCAGAACTTGGTGATGGTAAGTACGACATATGTCGGACAGCAGACCATGTAACCACAAGAGAGACGTTGGCTACAACTTGATCGATTAATCATTGAGACGATCCATTCACTCATGGCGGTTGTGAGCCTGGCCAGACGGCATTGTAACTCAAACCGTCGTTCATCCCAGCAGTGGCAGGGGATTTCCTGTAGAAATAACTCCATCACAAAAAATTGAAACCAAACCGAATAAAATAATACCATTTTGAAAAACTGGTGTCGATGTGGATGCACGCACGTTATCAACTGCAGCACATTATTATGTTAAATAAAGTGTGTAACCATCGGTTTGGGTGATCACTAGGTCCCCTACCTATTTGGCGTCACCTACTCATTAAGCAACGAAGCAGTCAACGCCTTCATATTTCATAATCGTCTAGTTGTCAGGTCTTAACCAACGGTTGGTGGTCTCGATAATTGATCTCCTGAGCAGTAAACGCTCAGCTGTCACACAAAATACCTGACCAAACAAGTATGGACTGTGTTTTCCTATTATTTAGCCATTTGATCACGTATCCAGAGTTGTTTGAAATAGAAAGTAATTACACCATCCAACTGCGGATTCGCTCAACCGATGGATGTTTTTGTCGGGAACTGGCTCCTCAAAACAGTCATGAGAAGCTTTAGTTAATGCAATCTGCCTCATAATAGGCAACTACTAGTTGCCACCTTTTATTTCGTTTTACTTGAGGTAGATGTCATAGCCAAGGGTGAGAATTTTATGTTACATTCAACCTGTTTACGTACATAATCAAAATGACGGACAGTAATTGATAGGGCGTTTACAGTGCTATTCTGCTGGACTTGTTTTGTGGGTACACTTCAGAATCGCATCTCTCCGGGCCCATTAATCTGAGCTCTTATTTGGAAATCACCCCCCCCCACATTCGACCACAGCTTTCGCACTCAGGTATACCGGTAAGCCAGACTCTTTCGAAAAGAAGCACCGGACCCGACTTTAGCTGTTGTTAGGGTTCATCACTAGTGTATTTCTTTGCCACCACCAGAATCTGCACTCTGGCCGCAATTTCATGAGACAATCACGTTGCCCACTGTGTCATTGGCCTCACGTCAGGCACGACCGAATTGTCTTACCTAAAAGCCCAACCGATTCCGCTTGTGAGTAATGATCAGGTTGATGGATCTTCTCGATAGGATACACAGTTGTTACCTGCTGCTTCCAATCGATAACCGCGTTTGTTCTAACCTTGACTGTTACAAACGTCGCTGTTAATCTCTAAACAGTCTAAGCGTATTCTTATTGTTTACGTCCCCTCATCGTCGGAAATCCATCTTCTCACCTTCTGCGTTCTTCACTTCCTATCCCCACTAAAATCAGACGATATTCTTTGCTCAGTACTACATCCGTTTCTTAGTCATAATTAGCAGTTCCGAATCGTATTTGTTGGTTTCAGTTATTCCTAATTATGTTTGACTTCCTCGTCATCTGCTGTCACAACGAGACTAGATCTTGACGAAGCGTGACTTCTTGCTCATCTCGATGACCTATTGGGCTAAACTTGACGGTGTGTCCACCACACCGATAGAGTCACTCATACCAGGCAGGCCAATAAGTAGAGATCTGACGAACCAATCTTCTGGTCCTCCAGGTTGGGGGTTGGAAGAAGACTGACATCTTCTTCCGGAAAACGTACCAGTTCTGGTACACTGCCACCCACCCGCTGCCATGCAGCATAGGCTTTTGAGCCAAAGGCTTTGGTTGAGAACCCTAATCGTTCTCCTGTCTAGGTCTTGGCGTCACGGCAGTCTCTCAGTCCACACACAACAATGAATACTCACAATGCTGTTAACTCCATACTGCATCGGCCGTCTCGCTGTATAAACCGGGTCGCCCTGTCTGCTGCATACAGCAGGGTAGATAGGCGAAAACATGCTACTGCTGACTCCTCCCCCACTGTCCTATCAAATTTAGTTCTCAGACCCCTCCCAACCTCTATTTCTGATAGCTACTCCACAGGTCCCACAACAGATGTAGCTAACCGAGGTTGCACTGATCCGGTAAGTTTCGTCTCTTGCCATTGAGCTACAGGCCTCCCACGTTACTTGCTTAGACCTAGATTGCGAATTAATTTAGGTGCCTCCAACGTAATTCCTTGTCATCTGACATTTTCTCTGTTCTATGTGATTGTTGCTTTACGTCCGTCTTGGAAACACGAACTCTGTCTGTCGGTTCCGTTGTTTGGCAAAGCATATAAGATGTACCCAACTGTACACAGTGTCCCTTCCTGCAGCGACCACTCTTAAGGACCATGAAACCCAGTCACTCTTGAATGGGGCTTGGATGTTCTGTGAAGAACCCACTCCTCTTTCCAATATACAAGGAGCATTCTTTGTGATTGTTGAAGAAATAGCCTATCAGAACCATGTGTTTTCTGATTATCATAAAATCTGAAGATAAGGGTCGCTGTTTGAGAAAGCATTGTACATTGGCGCCAAAACGGAAGAAAAATCAGTAAATCAAAATCAAAACTGGCTTAAAAGGAACGTCAGCTTTTACGGTAAGGTTGTTGTATGTGGCTTTGAATTACTCCCGACAGCACGTTTGATCACAAATGAGCATCGTCTCTTAGACTCCAACCAGGAATCCTATAACACCTTATGGATTTGATGAGATAACTGAGGGTAGTTTATCAGGTTCTGGAACCAATGTCCAGAATAATCTTACCAATTGTAACTCATACATAAGATTTGCTTGTGGTAATAACATTCATTGACAATCATACGGTCGTAACTTCAAGTGTCGATCAATTCAGTTTTTGTTATTGAGGTTCGAGCTGTTCGTTGGTTTTGAGCCCATATGTGAGGCCATATACATAGTTTGATTGTAGACATCTTTCGGTGTCATGGCTACCAGCCTCACTACTTACAGACACTCGTACCATTTAAACCGCCCTCACACCTACAAGGTGACAACATCAACAGCAGTTTAGGTTGCGCATCAGTTAATGCCAACTCTCAGGCACTACCGCTTGGTCTATTCACTGTTTGTCTGACCAAACGAATGATCGTGCGGATAGCAGGTTGGTTGTCTAGTCAGCCAGCTTCTCCATAGACATTGTCAGTTTGAGGTAATCAATTTGTGCTGTGGTTTTCCCTCCATCGTTGTTTCTCGCCGAGACAGACTTTATTTGTCACCTCATGCTCACACTTTCAGGTAGAGCTGAAGGTGCTACTCTTGCCCGTAGAACCACAAACTGGTCACCCCGCCCTCTTAAAAAAGTATGCTCTCGTTTTTCTGGTTTTCCAAAGGTCAATAATTACTCCAAAGTTCCTGTCTGATTGTCTGTTGCCGTCTCTGACGTTAGAAAATTGTCTTTAAAAACTAGTGTGAATCGTGAATTTATCTTAGCATTGGAGCTCATCTATTTAGCTGTACAATAGCGTATCATGTTGGGCGTCACGAACCTGGCTCAGTCGATCTGTCTGTCTCTTCCGTAATATGCTAGTTCAACCAAAGTTGCAGTGACGTTTACGTGATGATCGCTCAACTTGAGTGGATAGAGAAAAACAACTGAACCTGACCGCACCTTGGTTTACTTGAGTGATCGCTAGTTTGGATTACCGATGGTTAATGGTGAGCAAATAGTCATTTTGGTAACTTTATTTTAATCACCAGCTGTTAAGACTATCGATCGCTCATGTAAGCCACAGATTCTTTTTCTTCGTTTGATCGACCCATGTGTTGAAAGATTACTGTACCATCTGAACTGAGTCGAACTCAGTGGAATGAGCGATCTTCACTGAACCTTGGAAAGCTGAAGTTCGCTTGTAGCAGGACTGCTATTGTAAGTCCAACAGCCAACCTGCCCACATGCACACGCATTAAATTCTAAATTATCAGTTACTCGCGAGTGTGTCTATATTTGAGTCCGTGCACGTGTCTGCTTGCGCGTACATGTTTCCACAGCGCACACACTGTGATTTGGAAAGGCAGTTAGCAGGTTTAATGGAGCATATGAGGAGTCGTCAAATAGTTTCGGCGATAAAAGTTTATTTTATGCCATCTTCTGAGAGGTTCATTTTCGCGTACAAATAGTATAGGATAACCTTCGATGCTATCTGGGTAGTCCTGATGCACTGAGCTTGTATGGACAATGCCTTCAGAGGGATGCAGTGTGTTTTGACAAGCGGCCAATGACGAGCGATTGGGGATTGCTTGTGTTGCCTATCGAACGACGTTTGATCGAATGGAATATTCTAGTCGATGACTAAAATACCACTCGCTATGTGATCACGCTGGATGGTTTTTCCATCGCTTTTCATCATACGATAGGGGACAGAATCTTGCAGCAAAAACGGTGCCTCAATACCTATTGCTTACATAACAAAAACGCGACCTATTATTCACAGAATGAATAAATAAATGTCTTCCTGTAGCTTCTATCGAATCCTGATCGAGACATTTTGGAGGATACGTGACCCACAAGTACAGCTTGATGTTAGGATTGATTGTTCTGTGGGGAACGTAAGGTGCTGTGTGATACACGACTGCTCTCATAAGGCGAATCTAAGAGAACCACTCGCGTTCTGAAACTAGTGGCGGTTCTCAACGTCAGGACGACCGGAAACCGGGGACGATGATCCGAAATGTGTATTGTGTAGGATGTGTAAACAAAGAAACCTACGCTGCCCTACTATCAACGAATACGGAGACATAGCAATCGTGCGAAATAATGTTCACATTCGTTGCGTATTTTGACACATTTGGTAACGGATGTTTGACACTAAGCTGCCTCGCAGACATATTATCCTTTGTGGTCACAACAAAAAGATACTTTTAGTTGAGAATAAAATAACGTTCGTGAACCTACCTTGATTTAACTGTGAGAAACATTTCGAAGTAAGACAGTGAGATTCCCGATCAGAACGGAACGAAAAGAGTAAGCCCTATTAGCCTATTCTTGTCTACCTAATATCGAAGTGACCCTCTGCTTTTGTCGCGGTCACCCTGACGACTTTCTTCACTAACATTGAACGAGTGTCAAATGACGGCTGACTGTTTCGGTCTGTAGTCATTATCTCAATTAGTTGCACACAAAACCTGCATACTATGTGACGTCTTGTAACAACATTATCCATAAACTATAAGGAGGTCATGATTTTGTTACGGACTGTCTTTTTTGTTTTGACACGTTGGTTAGGGTGAACTGAATTTTTTAAACGTCCCTGAAGCGTTAGGTTATGTGAAAGGCTATTTAGGCCAACCATGAGAATATTTTTACGAATTGATTATTTTGTTTCGGAGTTGAACGAACGTTGACGATCACAAGTCCTTTTTGTATGTTCATTTATTGATTCTCAGTGTAGTAGACTGCTTGGGTCAATTTGTTCTGTCTCTTTCGCCTTTTATCGGACACGTCCTTGATAATTTAGTATCAAACATGTCGAGCATCTTGAGAATTCAAGCCCCATTTACCTAGACTACTCCTCTCTACTTTTTGTAGTCTGATAATATTATTCAACCAACCTGTGATCATGACAGTCCCATAGTAAGAAACTCCCTGCCGTATAAGAGATAAACCAGTGCAATGGACGTTGTGTACTAACGATTTACTGCCGAATCGGAAAATGGTCTCCCACCTGCAGATGGCTTACAAGATCTTGTTTTCGATCACAGATTGCTGCTGTCACATGTATCCACTTGAAGACAACAGACATAGGTGTTGTGGTGTACATCAGGCTTGGCATTTAGGTTGCAAATGTTTCATCACCAAACGAGGTGACATCATCCGTGCCTAAGTGTTCAGCGCATAGTTTTTGAGCGTGCAGTTATGCAGTTATCTTGACTTGTGTGACAGATCATAGTCCCCTACCCGTACGCGTGTACATGGTGGCCTAAATTGCCTTTCATTTAGTCTCCAACCTCTGTGAGATGATTAATCAAACGTGTACTTTTGTGATCGATCAGATGAGCTAAGTTAGAGGATATTGTTCCATTGGGTGGCTACAGGAACACATTATGTCGAGTGACACTGAAGTTTAACATGTTTCCATCTAACAAGTCGTAACACTGAATTCCCACTTCTGTGAAGATTTTTTGAATACGGTAAAGGAATACACGTCACACTACCCCGTAACTAGCGATGTGAGACACAAAGCAGCGACTGAACGAAAACAACGCTTACTACGGTTAATTATAATGAAGCTGTTTGAAATCTCCCTGACACTACTCGGATTTTATGCCTCTCCCGACTTGATCCGAACCGCGATTAGCAGAATTCACGAGAACCTGATGCTTATCAGGTACCCATTTCATGTTCCAGTGCTAACGACAAGGCACAATCAACAGCCACTGTCCTACGCTATGCGATACTGCGTTTAACTTATACTACAACATGCAAAGGTTATATGTATGGACAATATCAACGGTACTTATGAGTCAATACGTAATGTTTATATCTACCAATTCTCGTGTTGTAACTGTTTCTTTCGAACTTCTGAAGGGAGCTGATTATCCTAAATATCAAGAGAGTTCGAATAATTCCATGGTCTTTCCGATCACCAGGACGTACGCCTGTTGAAGACGTTTGGAATTGGCCGGAACGAACTGTTAACGATTACTGGAACGTTGTATGCCTGGCTCAATTCGAACGTGAACATATCAGTGGGAGAAGTGGAGGCTGTTTTCAAGACCAACTGACCAGTGACTGAATACTAAACGACAAACGCTTGAAGCCGCCTTTCTCAAAGAACCCAGTTACGATTGAAAAATTCGCCTACTTTGTCTGAAACATGGTCATTGGTTTGCAGGTTACTGTTTCTGTCAGGTGGTGTGTATGCGTTCCACCATTCAACTAAAAACTTGTGGACTTTTCCACTGCTTTCCAACTGCGTGAATTTTCTTTGCGGTGCAAAAGCAAGCTAAGATTTATTTACCACTTTCGTCGTTCTAGGAGTTGTTTGGCAGCGTATCAGGTGTACGGTTTCCGAGGGAACTTCTAGGCTAAATCACCCAATTACAAACCCTAACGCTATCTTCCTGTGGCCGATGTGACGTCATTAGTAAGTACCGCGAAATGATAGTTCCAGGTTTCTTATAGACCAGTGTTGTAACTTGGTATACAGCCTACGAGCGCGTAAACGAAAACGGAATAACGATCAGTGAAACGGCAGATAATAGCACGACGAATAACAGTAATGAACAACGAGTACGGACTATACGCGGTCAATTATTCTCTTCACATTCACCCGGGGCTACCGCGTGAACACAGAGAAAAAGACTGGCCTTTGAACAGAGCTTCTTTATGTCGCTCAGCCCGAAAAAAACATGGTCACAACTCGTTCGTATTTATAGTGTTTGGAACTAGCAACAAGCAAGGTCAAAGGGAATGGACCAGACAAAAGTCTGGACAGTACAGTCTAGGCGTGTAGTCGGGAGGACAACAACAGTTATCACGAGGGTTTAGATCGATTGTGAAGGCCGGAGCCGTACACGACCATGGCAAAGGTTAAGCGAACTTTGCCACTTGTAGCCACATGGTGTTTTTGGGGAACTGACAACTTCCCCGACAACCAGTTATTCAACCCTGCGCTTGAGTTCGTGTGGTATTTATATGTTGGTCACAACGGATAATTGGCGTCCAGCTGATCATCAATAGCGCACATCCTCGTCCGGACTGGAATTTTCACTGTGGTCCTCCTAGTCGCGGGAGAAGCATGTTAACCGCGATGCCAGTAACTACACATTGGCTTGACTGAATGGTCACATGCGCAACCTCACTCTCACCCGTGTATACACGGTGTTCGGCTTGTCTGTTTAATTTGAAAGGTGAATTGACAGGATTGTTATTTTCATTCGAATCGATAACCCTGTGATTAGGACTTCTCTGTTAGTTTGGGGCAATTGACTGTCAGAACGAAGTCACACAGATTGTGTCGTTCCTCCTTTGACCAACTATGTACAGTACTCGGAATATGACATTCAGATGAGAGATAGGTGGTAGATACACTGTGGAAATCGACTTGTCGAACATTGAGCACTATTCATCGAATTCCACTAAGACGATCGATAATTGGAAGCAAATGCACGTGCATTCAGATGCGGCGATTCAGTCGCGAGAGCCCTGTTTTTTTCCGAGCCCGTTACCGAGTGCCAGCTGACCCTGCCTATTGGTTTTGTCTACGCCTGTTCATTCGTGTGTGGCTCAACTTTGATCTAAAAGTGTATATCTAGCATTACACTTGAAAGCTTCAAAACTTCAACATTTTCCCATCATAATTTTCTTGTTGGAACCGTAATGGCGAATTGGCCCACCCTAGTTGCACACCAAATGTGACGTGCATTAGTGGACAGCCATTATGACTGTGCATGATTAGCTCCGATGTGTCTTGTGTTACCCACATGATGGATAAGTATGTAAACTTAAAACCTTAGTGATCCATCATCTCGATTGTACTGCTCGCCTGTCCCTTCATATCTCTCCTTTGAAGTAAACAATGATCATTACTTACAAGCGAAAGTGGTTGAGCTTTCACATATGATGATTCGTTCGTGCCTAGTGTGAGGTATTTGACTACGAGCACGGTTACCTCATGAAAGCGTGGTCGGAGTTCTAGGCCCGGCCAACATGGCTAGGATATGCACTACTGACGAGCTCTAATGAGAGCGAACTTCAAGTTTAGTGCCCCTTTCTTTTCGAAAGGGACCGACTGGAAAGTCTATGAGAATGCGATAGTTGCGATCAATGAAATTATTTCATTGACGGCAATCGTAGGCTCAGAATGTAAAACCAAATTGTTGGATGGATCCTTTCTCCTCCTTGAACATCTGAAATACAAACGGAAGGGTCTATTCAATCCAGAGTTAATATAACCATGTGTTGCACTGATTCTCTTGCAATTGTGCACCCAGAACCGGAGTCCAAACCGTTTCACGAGAATTCCAACGGAATGGGTTTCTGCAAAGGACTTACCCCAAACGGACCTCCTAACCAAGTCGGATTAACGGACAGTCCCAACACATCGCTGTGAATACCGTCGAGCTAGCTGACACGGAAATGTATGCGCATTTCTAGTCAAGTTTCTCGACTCCATTTTCCTCAGTGTTTTGGCCACCACGGTTGACGATCGATAGTACCCGACTGCTAACAGACTTTTGTGTTTGAAAGCCAACGCTAGACTGGAAACCAAATTACATGGACCAGTGCATACGGACACAGTCAAAACGTATTTCCTTAACAGTGTGTATTGTCGTGATAGTCTTATGACTAAACAATGTACAGTAAAAGCTACATTCGTGAACGAAACGTATTCATAAATCATTAAAAGACTAGTTGAAAATCAGCAAGTTTCCCATAGGAATTGAGGCACGTCATGTTGTCTTTTTAGGTTTACTACATTTATGGATTCTGACGTGATGTTTACAGCAGTGGCTTCAAAATGCTAGGTAGTGAATGGCATTTCTCCGTTTCGTGACCCTGTTACTGAGCCGTGTCGTTCCACTTCGTGTCAACCTGTCTTATTTAGCCATTGTAACCGTACACTGGCGTCATGGTGGAGGCAACTTGCCGTGCCCTCGAGATCGGCGTGGACAGCTTTTTCACAAACTCGCGTTGTACTCTACTGCTTTTTTCTGAAAAATGTTATATCTAGGATGCAAGAGCCGTTTAGTTTGTGCCGACTCAAAATGTCTACATCACACGCTTCTTATTTAGGCGATTACGACTCAGGATAACCTGGTCGATCGAAATAGGCTGAGCTACGGATATAGCACGCTTCGTTTGTGTTTTTTCGCAATCCGACCTCTCTAGACCTCTACAGACTGCAACTGCAAATGCTTCTAAGTCGCAATGTTCCTGACCTGCAAAGAAGTAGTCATGCGCGCACATCTCTGTTGGCGACGTCCTGCAAAATGTCAAACAGCCCTCAAAGAAGGTCTGTCGGCTAGCTCAAGAATATAACACACGGAAGTCCGCTGCACACTGGATTTTCAGTCACATGAGCTTCAACCATTGGATGTGGACAAAAGTGTCCTGCTTGTCGGAAAGGACTATAAGTTTGACTGCATCTTCCGACGAATCAGTATTCTCTCCGAATGGATTCGTACAGAAATCGCATTTTTGGCACATTACTCGCCCTCTATCCATCCTTTCGCTCCAATCCGGCGTCGGCATAGTTCAAAGCCTTTGACTTGGACGGACTTTATTGGGACAGGGATGATCGACTCTTTCTTTTTTGTAAGAAACGTTACCGGTAAAAATTCTGTCTGCATTACCACTCACAAACCAAAGCATTTTTATCTCCAAAGACTGCAGCAGAATACGGTATCAGCACTGGAACAACTGGGAGTACGTTTGGTTTCACCAGGTTGGTGCGACAACACACTGTGCTTTAAGTATACGCTAATAACTACGTGAGATATTCGGGTGACGATTGATCGGTCACGGTGGAGCACGATTGCCAGGTATTACTCTGTCGGATTGTTTTCTTTTGGGGTTACCTCAAACACAGACGACATTCACCGGGAACATCCACACACACAGGGGGACCTCAAAATGACCATAATTTTGGGTGCATTTCACTCTCAGAACAATTTGCGGCGTTTGCTGTCATCATATCTAGGAAAAATGCTTTCGTGTAAGCAAAATCGCTTACAACATTTCTAATATCTTCTGTGAATATATAGATTTGTTCTTTCTTTACGATAATGTTGACTCCGGCGGTAACTGACGGATTCATATACTTAATAGACTCAGTCAGCTCTGAGTGCAGTACGGAAACTTAGCAATCATATTACAGGATGCTATCTCATCAAGCTGACATTTTAGTTCATGTGTAATGGAATATTTTACGGTAAACACCATAACGTTGTTTCTTTTAACTTTGTTCAATCCGGGAAAGAAAGTGATAACTTTGTGTGACCTAGGAAGCAAGCGTACATCAAGAAGATGATGTAAGTTCTAACTGTTTTTATCATATCATCTGTTGATTACAGGTCTTTTAAAGCGATACATTGTTCACCAATATAATCTGGATCCGGCATAATATTTCATCCAGACTAAGTTGCGCGCGGCATTTTTCAGGACAAAACGGGTTTTCCCAGAACAGAGTACCTCATTCTGTGTAGTATTTTTGAGCGAACTAGCCATGCCGATCTCACTTAGGCGGTAAATTACCCCTTGATCACGGCACCCATATATCGGTTAAAATGGCCAGGTAAAACATACCAACATGAAGTGGAACGACACGACTGGATAGCAAAGCCGCAGAACGTCGCTTGGCATTTTGGCAACACGGCTGTAAACGCCATGTCAGAGTTCACGAATGCTGCAGTAAACCTAAAAACACAGCATAACGTGTCTCAGTTTCTATAAGAAAATTGTTAGTTTTCCGTCAGTCATTTACTACCGGTCGTTTTACACTTTGGTACACTGATTAAGTGATCTCTGAAGGCTAGTTTCAGACACTTTCTATGACACCCGGTAGATTAAGAGCCTTTCCTGTCCCTATTTACTGTGAGTATCCGTTAACTTCTCAAAGTATCGGTTTCATTTGCAACGTTCCGTTTGCTCCAAGCCAGAACATCAAAGTAACTGACATCGCATCGCGCTGACTTTTGAAATTTCAACATACCAAGTAGAATGGATCCCCTGTAAATCATTCACAGATGACCCTTGATTTCTAGTCGCCTAGCTGTTGGTCGTTGGTCTACGAAGCTTTTGACACAGGGAACGCGTCCTGCACACGTGATCTCCCTCATCTAACCGTCCTGTTTAACATTGTCCATCACGTCCTATGACGTTACGGTGGTAGTGTGGTTGCCAAGTCTGCCAGGCTTTCATTCCACGTTTTTGTCACACATCCCCGTTCAATTACACAGCGGACTGTGAATCGGCTGCCCTCTCTCGGTGGGCATGCGTAAACTGAACCAATGCGGACCAAACTCGATTACGCTTATGCTGCCACTGTTCGCAAACGTGTCCTACTTTGGCTCAGATGCAAAATCAAAGTACATGCAGCAGCATCGCTACTACGCTTGAGCACTGCCGGAACCGTTGGTGGTCTGCCTTGGATTTTGACAGGCCTCTTTTGCATTATTCGCGCCCACGCATAGCGCGCTCACAGAGTAGACAGCAGACACGTCGCCCGGTTGTTGGTTATTGGTTCAGTGACCCACGTAAAATGAACCACAAATTCGAGAGGGATGAGCGGATGTTTTTGGATTCCTCGTGCATGATCAGTCCCCACGTGAAGTATCGATCGCTTGTTCCCGCGCTGTAATCAGGGCCTTCTAAGCTCTGTGCTATGACACAGCAGCTCGGGACATCCTGGCTGCTTGTTGTGCGCATCCTTGTTTGATCAACTGCAGTGGTTACATGACAGCAACCGAGATCGGTCTATAATCCCGACGAACCGCATGCATAGAAAAGCTGTTACCTTTGGCTAGACCTCTGTGTCCATAGTTGTCTTGTCTAACTGTAACCCCCACTGATTCAATTATGTGGATGATTGTCAGTCCTACTGGACTCATGACGTATTTCCACAGGTGAACAGATTTTCATCGGGCTGATGCAACTAGCCACTTCATCCGTTCATAGTCCACTTGTGAAAGGCATTGTTTTAAAAAAGAAGTGTCTCATTCCTTTTGGAGTAGTAGTCATTTGGTCAACAAATGCGTGAACAAGGATGGTAACTAGGTAATCAGGGATATTTTTGCAAGCCGATAAGTTATGATGGGGAAAAGGTCGAGGATGAACTGAATCCGATCTTCAGTACCGTCGTTGAAGCTCATAGCCAGAGGATCACAACTACACAAGGAATCGGAAGAACGACCACTCACTGAGATAGGTTCAGTGAACGAGAAATAACAGGTGTAGGTCGGTAGCAAACATCAATCAGACAGTTCGAGGTACACATCGCGTGTGAGTGGAAACCTTGTTGAACTGGTGATATGTGTGTGCGAGTTGAACAGTGCCGATCATGGTTCATTCATTGACTTTTCTATACAGAACTTTTGAGTACTGTCTACCAAAAGCATATCCTCTCTCATTAGAACATGACGGGCATTGGAGTTGCGTACTTGTTTCTTATACGCAGTTGTTTTGTCCGAGAAGGTGCAGTTCATTACATTCTTCCCGTAATATTATGTTGCGCCCCTATGCTTCTCAGTATGACGCGAAGTTCAAAAACACTTCGTTACTCCTCACTTTTGTTCACGCACACTATCACAGCAATAGGCTGAGCGATTCAGTTTCTGTAATTACGTATAAGCATGTATAATGTCAAGTGGTAGACAGTGATATCGAAATATGTGCATTTGTTTAAAATAGAGAAATCAAGCTTCGGCGAACTACAGTATCGAGGACCACATGTTATGATTGCAGTGAGGCAGACTACTTTTCGTTCTTGACAACTGTTATGGCCAGATTCGCATACATGCCTGTGTTTCTCTACACGACCCGAGTGACCTGTCTTGTATCCTATTGGTCTATTCTCTTTGAGTTGACGTCTGTGACAATGATCTTATCGGTTTTACACTTATTCATCGCTTGACGATACGATACTGCGTATTTGGTTCTCGATAAAATAATGCGCAAACTGTTTGCCGGACTCTAATCTACTTTGTATGTTTCTCAAAAGAACCATCAATTCAAATAATTGCCAACGAGATTGACTTAAAATGCAACTGCGCTTCCTATTTTAAGCCCAGCATCTGAAGCATCACCATACAGTGATGCCCATCACCTCACTGTAGTTTGTGAAAACCTTGTGTCCTGTCTTACCTCTCCATAACACACTGATAATTTGCCGTTGCGGCGTTCCATTTGTCGTGATGTTCGCCATTAACCGATTGTCGAAGAGATCATTCCTGTAGCTGATCGTCACCACAGCTGCATGTAGTTCACTCTGTTCACTATATACGCCCAGCTTGACAGGATGCTTTTCAATGTCATGCCGCTAAATTCTGTCGGTGACTGGATCCGATACTGTGCAATTAATCTGAAAGTGTGCCCAGAAAGAGCCATGTAGATAGTTGCTCTCCGGTCTGTTCTAACAACGTGAGAAACTTTTCATCGGGTAATGTACATTTGATAACCCAGATAGTTAACAGGTTCGCTCTTGAATGGGTCAGCTGTGATTCGGTTCTCTCTACTCTTCAAACAGCCGATGAAAAAGAAGGAACTGTTTTGAAGTGAAGTTTTAGAGTTGGCGTCCAATTGCCTCAAACTGGAGATCTCCATCTGTTCACGATGCCTTACGATCCTCAAACCAAATGTACCATTCACCGCTTCAGTTGGTGCACATGATATCGGAATTGGAACAGTCTGTTCGGAAATATCTTGAGCAACTGAGTACGCCAGTCAGTAACTGACGGAAGCAGGGAGAAAGCATTACACCATGGGGAAGGAATGTCTGGCTATCGTCTTGGGGCTGGAAAATGGAGGATATATCAAATCGCGACACTCTTTCGTGATGAAAATTCGCAAACCCATGATCTGGTTGACGATAATGAATGGTTTACACGGACGGCTAGTGCGATGAACACTTCGACTATAAGAGATCAATTTTATCACTAGACGTATCAATGACAGAAGCAAAAAGAAACCCGACGCACCGTCGTGACCAACGCAAGAAAGGAAGCTACCGATTAAAGGCGTACCCATGAACAGAGTACTGGTTGCCGATAATGAAATGTCTGCTAATCAACAACAAGATTTCCAGGTTCAAGAAATATCTCAACATTTACTGGCAAGAACCAGACTCAGTGGATTGTCTTTGGAATTGAGTGAGCTGTTACACATCTGAATAACATCCAACTGGTCCTTGATGAAGTAATGCCGGATTAACTGCGACTACAACGATGGCCATTTATTCCGGTTGCACAAAGAGGACGTTTACTTTGACCGGCACATGCTGGTGTTCACATGGGGCACGAGTGCGTGTTCGATGTGCTGCGACGAAGGGCATTTTGGTCCGCAACGCATGGAGATGTGTCTGATTTCATTCGGGCTAGTCAATACTGCCAAATAAATCGAGAAACAACGACAACACCACCATTGTAGTACGAATAGTCGCGCGCGCATGGATGTACACATTTTTGCACCACTCACAACAAGTCCAAGAAAAAGTCCTTATATAGCGCTGATGATCGACCATTTCATACGATAAGTAAAAACCATTCCGAAGGCGGATCAAACGAGCGGATCAGTTGTACGTGTCTATACAAACCACGTCCTGGCTGGTTTCGGAATGTCACAGTCATCACGAACCAAGGTGTTTTTTGATAGCCGGCAATTTCAGGAAATGTTGTTTCTGGAGAACGCCACGCTTCCGAACATCCACTGATGAACGGGTTGACGGAGTGGTTCAACCACACAGTGCAGGAATGGTTGAATAGTGAAGGTGATAACAGAAGGTATTGTTTGAACAGCGCACGGCGAAGCGTGTAACGATGCAGAGTGCACCATTTGTGTTTACATACGTTAGAGAGGCCAAGGTCCTATTGGATGTCCATGCGTCCGGAAGGAGGGGAGGCAGTTATTATCTCAAGAACGACAACGTTTTACCGGACAATAGGCACAAGGCGCCGAAATAAACAATGATACAAGGTGGGACACCACATACATGACGCCTGTCCAAGATCGGATATCATACTTTATTAGTAAGAGATTACGGTCGACCAGATGTGTGAGGCCCACTTGCAGGCAAGTTTAAGGCTATAAAACAGACCGTTTATTACCATGCATATCTGGTGCACGAGCTTCGAGATCAGTCGAAGCCATGGGGGCTGGTGGATCAATGGCGAACATCTGACACCCTGGCACCATCGGAGCAAGTTCTTTAAAGAAAGGTCGAGTGTAAATGGTGACCAAGTCCCAGACTGCACTTCTTAAGGGTTACTTTCTCTGGCGTACCTTACTTCAAGTGATATTCGACTAGGCTACCGGATATTCTCCTGCTATACAACGTTGTAATGAGCGATATTCTGAAACAAACACTGGGATATTCGAGTATCTCGGAATAGAGCTCCTGTCTGGCAGTAAGCTGACTGATATTGAGTATGCGGACGACTGTTTTTACTCACTTTTTTGCACAGAACATACAGATCATGTTGAACCATGCGGCTGGTCTGTATGGTATACGTTTTGCACCTTCAAAATGGAATGCCTTGTACCAATATTGGATTACTCCGATCGTATCTTCCTTGTTACAGACAGGCCGATCAAGACTGCCGATCGCTTCACCTACCTAGGTAGCGTTATATCATCAGCTTGTGACATTGGTGTTGTTGTGTCCATGATGATATGGAGGGCATGTGGTGATTTCCTACATACATGTAGTCTGTGGCGTCACAACGAGTTCAGATTATCAATTAGTAACGGGGTTTACGAGGCGTATGTACGCTCAATTTTGCTATATAGAGCAAATACCTGGCCCATTCTTGTGGAAGAAGCGCAGCAGTCGGCCAATTTTGTCTTCGTCAGTTAGCTGGCATCAAATGAACCAATATTGTGAGCAACACGACGATTTCTCGATATGTATTTGGGAAATGTGCGAGCTCGTGATCGTTGACCGAAGGAAGTGTTGAAAATGCACAATCTACGTTGGTTAGGTCGTGTACTCCGCATGCACGGTGTGTTGTTCACTGTGGCTGCTGATGGTTAGGAGAAGCCACAAGATAACCATGCGATGGCGTGGCCTGTGCACTCCCTTACCGGGCAAGGCTGAATATCGTCCACCTGGTTGAGGAGCTGGCGACCATCCACGACACTAGCCATCATCATCATAAACAGCAATACATCAGCGGTTCGCTCTGGTGCTTAACTGCCACTCAACCACAAAGGATAAAAACGATGTAGGAAGAGAGAAGGGAAAAGAAAAGGAGGAGAAGAGGGTCTAATTACCAAAAATAGCTACGTCTATATTCAGAGACACTCAAACATGGTAATGTGCCCCAGTCGTTGTTCAGTCTGTTGGCTCTTGTTCTCTTTCTTGAAGGTCCACCGTTTTGTTGTCTTCCTTCCTTTTCCATTTTTCCTTATCTATACATTTGTACTTGTTTACTGCTCTGTCTCTTCTCGGACCATTGACGAGACCAGTGGCGGCCGGAGCTATTGTACCCACGGATATGACCCAAAGTTAAGAATGATGGTGATTGTGATGATGCAGTCGGAGACGCATTACTGCGACATTCAGTGGAATATATCATCGTTGCTGTGGAATATCGCCAAAGCCCACAACAGGTAGATCACGAACAACACGAGAGATCGAACGAGTTCTCGTTGGGCGAAATCGGTCCAACGGTTGGGAAACGACAAACGGAAATCCACGACAAAAAAACGGACAAAACTCTTTGGAATTGCACAGAACGTTTAAATTGAGATCTCGCTGCTTTTTGGTCTGGTATTCCGGTCGATAAACGCGAACGCTCGACCGGTGGGAGGACGTGAAAATTGGACAATAAAGATTTTGTCTTACTGAACGACTTTTCGCCACAACACATTCATCCACCAGTGTTAACATGATCTACGTTAGTTGAACTAAAAATGGACTCGCAAGCCTATGGATTTTAATGTTGTTCGCTCAGGGTAACTGAAATGATCATATTGTTATACATTCATCCATACAGTGAGTCCTGGAGGGATAGGTTAAGAAAAAACCAAAATTCTCATTAGATAAAGGATCCCCAAATAATTATACGCCTGTGTAAGAAAACGCAGAGGCTTATGGGTAGGTGGTTGCGAGATTGGGCAATAAGGAGGTTGGTCTGGGAATGAAGGATGACTGTTACCTCAAATGCGATTCATCGACAGTGTTGGTAAAATACTCTGTGATGTCGCTACATCTGGTCGTAAATTTATTTATCTGTTTAATTGCGTAGGATTTTTATTCAATAGACCGGGGGAAATGACGTGGGAAGACTATTATAAATGGGGAGATCTGAATGAGTTAGTAACCTTTGGGTAGAAATGATGAGGGGTTGAAGATGGATTCAACTAAACCACATGGAAATAGAGTCTTCTGAGTTTTATGGAAACATCATCTTTACGGATAGACCAATGCAATTCGTGATGTAAAGTTACTCCCAGGTATTTGGACGCTAAACCTCATGGAATGGATACACTCTGAACAGTCAACTTCGTATGCTGTCATGTTATTTGCAGATGATGTTCGCTATTAATAGGCGATAACAAAACGTCTTCACATTTTGGTGTGTTCATAGACAGGTTACGATCCTTCGACCACTGGTTCAGTACAGACAATCCGCATTACATCGGTGTTTAATTGGAAGTATCGGGGGTTCTCCGAAAACAACATTTTCTGCATGCTTGAAAAGTACAGATCGTTATGATGATAGTCGTTCACCTGTGTAAATTAAGAATATTGAGAGGATACTGCGTTTCTGCGAAGCGTGTATTGTGTTCTGTTGGAAAAGTAATAACCGTTAGGTAATTCGGCTTGGTTGGATAGTACGTGACATCGACAGTTGATACTCTGTTGGGCGGTTTATGCGATTGGAGGCATTACAAGATCGGCGACAGTATCCAACCCCGATAAGCTTGCCGATGGCGATCGTTAATCATCAGTTGGATAGTGATTTGTAAAGGTGTGAGTTTCTCGAACACTTGCAGAGGTGCAAGGTGTTGGGCGCGGTTTGGGAGAACCTCTTTTAAAGAGTAGTCAGATTGGATAGTTTTTCTTGACGGAAGGCGGTGCACAAATAAAGCAGCTGAGAGTTAAACCAGTATGTCCATACGGACAATTGAGGATAATTCATCCGATCCAGCAGCCATGTTAATCTTTAATTTCAAAAACTCACTACGGACTTCTTCGGCTTTGATTTACTCATTGTTTGAGCAAGTATACGATACTAACTTGATGAAACAACTGTCAGTACCTTCCAAAAAATCCACATATTCGCGATCCATTTCGCGAATATTATTGGCAGAAACCTTCCTGGCGGAGTTAACACCACTCAGTTATTCCAAGGCGTCCCACGTATCTTGACAATTTTTGCTACTCGGAAGTACGTCGACATACACGGAGTTTAGCCGGTTCGGCTGGGCTTTGATGAGTTTGTTATATGTTTTACCAATTGCACTGTTTTTAGTTTTCTAAGCATTTTGTTTCTCTCGCCTCCGCTTTTCAGTCTTTCAGAAGTGACGATTAGCACGAATGTAGAAAGTTTTCTGCGGACAACAACTATCAAAAAAAGAAATCGAGTTGAGATACCAAACGGTCTCATCATAGAGGTAGTCCTCACACAGAAAGTAATTCAAGATTTGTAGGGGTAGCCATTTTTTAGCTGCTTTGGTTTATCTGTTCGCATTCGGGTTGACTCCAGTCTGCTCATTTTGAAAAGAAATATTGGATCCGGTTCCACTCCTGATAGGGGCTCATCAACAGTGCTGAGGTTCGAATTTAGGTCAGCGTTCTCCTGAGACGTTTATGTTGACATCTGCGCTATTTAGCTCACTGTATGCAAGACCGAACCAGCACTTCCAAGTGGGTTCAAGTGTGCTTTGTTTCGTAGCCTGTGGGCCCATCTGGTGCGTCACGCCTGGATCGTGTTGGACATGGGGACAAGCACTACTGGATATGCCATTTCGGGACGGCCGAACCGAAATTACTAGGATGCGCTGTACGCTTTTCGACCAGTCTGTTCGCTCTCGCTATCTCGGCTGCCGCGTTGTGGCTCACCTGGGCACGGCTGAGCTACACCAACATGTCTACGCTTCACCATTCGCACCGGTCTATTGATGGCAGTTGGTCGTGCTGATTGACTGACCGCGTGCTTGACCAGCGCGCACATGTCTGAGTGGGTGGGTGTGTATGCGTACATGAATGTGATATCGATCGTCAAGTGAAAGCAGCCAATCGACAATAGAGTCGCTTGGGCTGTGTGTTCGTTCGATCAGTCGCGGCGGTTGTTTGCGTCGGGGTTTCGGATGGTCACTGTGATTGAGTAGGATGTACAGCAGGAGGTGGCGTCTAACAAACAGATGGACTGTTTATTATGTGAAAGATGAATTGTGGTTTGAGGAATAACTACACTTCACAGCAAGCTAATAAGGCAGCCTCATCTTTCAGTATTATCTTCTTTACTAATTAGCCAACAACAGCCACTCTTGCAACAAAAATGCAAACGCTGTCAGAAAGCTGTCCACTACATTTTGTTTGGATTACATTTATGGGAAATAATTTAAGCCTAAGGACGCAAAAATAGACAACAGATAAAATTACACTGCTGCTGCAAATTGGTATGCGGCCTTCAAATCAGTACGATAGCCATGTGGATACGGAAAACTTTGAAAGCCATATGTGTGTAATAAGATATGACTAGGACAGTCCTCATTGAAGAACGCACAGACAATCAAGATTGACGCGCAAGCTGTTGTGGGGTCGGTTAGTATTAGCCAATCAGGACAGTGGTCAGTTACCAAGTTGAGCTAAATCACAAGATTGACGATTAAAACAGTTTTGGTTGAACGCGTGTCGAATTTAACCAACCGAATTGCTTGGACCGAATTCGTGGAAATAACGGACTGGCCAATCAGAATGCAGCTGTAGTGTCATCCAACAGCAACGTTAAATACTGATGTTCTTCGTGAAAACAGTATTGTTTTTGTGACATGTTGCGGCTACTTCGTACCACTCAGATGTTCGTTGGTTCGCTTTCTTCAGCGCGTCAACCAAGTGCACTACAGTGCGTGTTGTCATGTTGTCATTGTTACAATTGCTAGGCGGCAGCGTCGGCGTGAACGAATCGTCATGTGACTAGAACATCCACGTCATGTCACGAAGATGTGAACGGTTCGTTTAGGAAAGAGGGCCGATTTTGTTGTTCCACTAGATACTGCTAAGCATCCATCGAATCAGCCTTCATACCCTCGTCATATGCTGTATACGAATTGAAGCGTCATCTTGCTGAAAGCTTATGGTTTCTTTTAAGCTTAAAGAAGTGAAAGGAAACAGAAAGTTGGCCCGTTTTTGTACACAAGAATCCGGCAGGTTCACCCTTACTATTGATCACCGGAGGTTCGCAGAGTTAAATACATCTGTTCTTCCTGAAGATCATATCAGTTGCGTCTTCACAAATCAGATCCATACAACTTATTTCTCTCATCTCCAAAGCAAACGGAGTGTCATTGATCAGTCTAAGAATACGAATCTCAATCCATAGTAAGCGGTGATATGTATGACGCTGATTTCTCGAAGTGGTTTTGTTCATTATCTCGCGGTTTAACCGTAGGGTGTATTGATTGGCGCTTGTTACACAATTCTTGCAAAAAAGTTCGGTTCATGTACCGACCTGAACCCAAAAGTGCTCATTGCTGTTTCGGATGCTAACCGTCATTTTTTTTGTTGCTCCGATATAGCTGTTCGTTATCTCCTTCGCACCGTCTATGCAATTTTCTGTGGCCTTCCCACGTAGTGCGTAACAGGGTCTCTAGACTTTGAGGATCTTGACCTGGCTAAATCCGTTGTAGCGCTAGGGTCTTCTCTCTTTTCAATTCGCTCCGCTCAAATCTTCCTATCATGATGTGGATGACACATATGCGAAATAAAGTGCAAGTCATACTGCTTAGTCATATGACCACTAATTCACACGCGGACCACTGGCGATGCGGCCCTACGGTTACGATGTTCACCACATGGCGATACATCCGGTTTTCGAACGTCTTGCATCCACGTAAGAAGTTAATATTGGACTGGCGTATCACACCACTGAAAGTAACATTACAACCCGGCATGTCCTCGCAATTTTATTGTGATTATTTTTCGTACCTTTGTACCTGGCACATTTTCTATAACTGATATTTCAACGAACTTCAGGCCCTCGGCCTTCTACTAGTAATTGTTTGTTTGCTGCGAAAAGTAGTCATTGTTGAGCTGGAGTGACCGCATAATTGTTGTAGGGTGTATGCCGCCGAATGTTCCATATTCTCAAGGATTTAACCAGCAGACATCGATGGCGTTACTGTCGTGAAACATTGTGTTCCTCTCTTTTATCCAGTTTCCATTTCTGTCCCTTTTTTCATTGTTATGGCGTTTTTGAAGGTTGTACGTACAACCGCAGCTGCGTACCAATGAATACGCAATAAAATTTCTCTCTTAAATCAAATTTATAAGATTTGTGCGAACATTTTCTAACACGAACGTTCTGTGTCAGTCGATAATCAGGCTAAAGCTGTAACCCATAGAATGCCAATGGCTTGAGCTCAGATACTGACGGACGAAATTTGGTTGACATGAATCTCCCGTACAAAGTGGCAAGTGACAACAAAAGATAAGCATGACTCTTGAAATTAGTTGGCTGGCTCAGATTTTTCATGATAAGAGTATGGCACCCACGCGCAGTTCAATGCACTTTTACGTGTGTGTTGGTTGAATATTCACTCGTTCGAGGTGAGTGTAGAAGCTTATTTATTTTCGTTGTTTACTTCTCGATACCACTCGACTACGCGATGTTCGGTGCACACCGTCATTCGGTCACCATTTCTTGATGTTCAGCACAATTACATTGAGGTTAGCCTGTTAGCCGCCATAAACTAATATTTGCTGTCTGAGTAGAATGTGGAGGAAGTTGTGGGTCACGATTTTTCCACAGGGATTTGGGTGGAAAGCCAGCTTTGGAAGCCTAAGAACTTATCGATAGCGTGGACCGACTCCCATTCCACATCGTTGATGATTGGTTGCATGTATATGCTGCTGTGTAGTTAACTGGGAAAGAGTGAGCTGATGTTTCTGGATCACACAGTCAGTGATTCGAAGTGTAAGGATTCACTGCGTCTACACTTACTACCAATGCTTTCCCTCTAAAATGGTAGTGGTTATACTCTGACCGACCATTACAGCCATGTGTGAGAGGTTAGGTTGTCCAGCATTTAAAAACCTGTCTTTTTTGAGGCGAGTTCCTACTGGTTATGTTTTTCATTTTTGTACAACTGTGTGTGACACTCTGGATTTGATGTTTTGTCTAGCAAAGCTGTTACTGACATAGCAGGCTCATGTGAAAATCTATCAACTTATGGATGCGTGTTATTCGTCAAAGGTCCCGCAGGTGATCGCTGTCGAGACGTCGATGCCCATGTGCAGCTAATCGTGTATGAGAGTCGTGTCTTATTGCACGTCAGTTTCCAACGGGCTAGCCGATCTCATCTAACCCTGACCGTTTGTTTAGTCCACATCTGTGTATCTGTGATCTGTGCGGTCTAAGGGATTGTAATCACTGTTCGCTCTTTTGTTGTACAGTTCGTGTGGTTCTAATGGATCAGTTCTTCTCAATTCACGGTTTGGTATATCGCTCACCCCTGCGCGATTAACTGAGTTACATAGTATCTAGCCTTCATAGCTCTTTTTGCATCTATTCCTTCCCGTACTCCTGTGTAGCGTGCGACTCTTTCACTGACAATATTGTTTGCTTTCAAAAGTTTACTTCTGGACATTCATGTCGGATCACACTTTTTGTGTTGCGGCACGATAGTACTGTGTTTAGTCACGATAATACGTCACATGAAATACCCCGTGCATCAGGGTCGATCACGTGCAGCCATGGTTGCGGTCAGCCAGGCCAGTATTCGTTTCAGGCGTTAATTACACGTGACTGTCACAGAGAGTGAAAAATCGAAGTGACGAGCTACTGTCTTGTTTTAAACAGGTAAATCCAAACAGTGGGTACTTTTGTGAAGGCAATAGCAGAGGCGTTGGCTCACTTGTTTCAACTTATGTGGACGACAGAGACCATCCCTCCGTACTGGGGTCACTCGACAGGAGTTCCCATACTCCAGAAAGGCATCCAGGGGCTCTTGTGAAAACCATAGGGGGATTAGCTTGACCTCAGTCATCACTAGGGTCCTGACATCCATTCTACTTCGTCGATTCACTACAGTTCGGGAGACAGGCATTAGGGAGGAACTGTTAGGGTTACGTCCTGGACGGGAATGTATTGCTCAAATTTTCACTTTTCGTCAAATTCTGGAGTAACGTCATGCATACCGCCGGCCAACAATTACCGTATTTCTTGACTACAAAGGTGCGTTCGATTCAGTGGATCGATCTACACTTTTGGAGTCACTTGAACGCAGAGTTGTACCGACCACCGGCGCTTTATCCCTATATTTAAGCTCAGGTTAGGGTATAGAATGGATTGCATGAAAATTTCAGCATCAGCAGCGGTAAACGTCAGGGCTGTCCACTGTTATCAGTTTTGTTTAATTTCGTCAGACGAAATAATAGAAGACTGTCTGTGACACTCACAAGATGCCGGTGTGAACCACCTACTTGGTGAAAGAAGTGTAATGGTCAAGAGAAGCTTCTGAATAGACTAGGTAAATGCGAGTGTACCTCACTAGGCTATCGGTGATAACGAAATGAATGAATGAGACAAAACAATCACAAAGTTCCAGCAAGTTATGGTAATCAAAAGGATTTGACTCACAAGTGTTCCAGATGACCACTACAATATTCCAAATTACCAGTATCCGGAAGTGGGTGATATCACAGAGTTGTCGTGGACTGCTGAAGCGCGATCCGGGATGCGACGATGTTCGTAATACAACGTAGCTAAAAAAAAATTAGATGATAGATCCGTATAGTATCGTCAAACGACTGTGCAACGGAGAGAAGAGCAGACCGACGTGCACAAAATTTGTATTGTTTTACAAGGTCACTTTTGTCAATTTGAACAACATGCAAAGGTGATACAAAAAGTTGTTGTACGGAGGTGAAACATCGTTTGCAAACAAAAATAAGGAAATCTCTACAGTCTGACTAGTCTTCATTACACTGACAACCAAGCGTTGTTGTCTAACAATTAGAAAACAACACACACAGTGCTAGAGGCTATTTCGCGCTCTGCTAAACATTTCGTAATGCGCTTTGCAACCTCCAGGCGTAAAGTCCTTATGCAAGATTGCCATGATTGCGTAAATGTGAAGTTGGATAATGATGTTATGGAAGTTGTTGACCGGTTTGCATACTTTGGAAACTGTACCGGCAGCGGCTGAGGTGTAGGGAATGAAACAGAATCGCGTATCTCTAAAACTAGGGCGGTGTTTACTGGTCTGGGACACCGCTGATGACAGAAGGGCATCCCTGTGAGGCTTAAGGGTTTCGTGTATAAAGCGACAGTGTTACGGTTGCGAAACTTGGTCGCTCTAGATGGAAGACATCAACCCTATTCAGGTGTTTGACCACCGATGTGTACATTCGACCATTAGCATTGGGTGGCACCAGCGAGTAAGCAACGAGGAGGTTAGGAAGCGAGTATTTGGTACTAACTGCTAATCAAGTTCTGTTTAATTCTAATGTTTACACAGACTTAGATGGTTAGACCATGTACTAAGGATGCCAAATAGTCGTCTGGTACACCAAACACTTTCTGCTGACTGACATAAGATGTGAGGTGGACAAAACATGACCTAGCGTAGATTAGTGTAATCGTTCGCCAAGCGGTTGGCCACTGTGGATCGGGTTCGTCTCCCGGGCTGTGGTCCGCGAAATTCGCGTAGTCGTTGGTTGGAAGCCTTAAGTGAGATCATGGCTAATCGGGCTGAGTGGCGTGAATGGTGTTGTTTGGCCGAGTTGTCTGTAAACTGATTGACGCGGGACAGTGAAAGCCGTAAGGAACTTGTCTTGCTGATGACGCGTTACTTTCACTTACAACTCGGTTGTTTGTTTGCATGGTGTAGTCACCTTGATGTCGAATATTCGAATATAGGCGTAGATATTTTTTGAACAGTTAGGTCCTTCTCAATCCTCTTCTTTTTTTCCCTTCACTCCTGCTATACAAGGTTTGCCTTTTTCCTCTTCGTGGTTGTGTGACATCAGTGTGAACCACTGATCTATTGCTGTCCATTATGATGATGATGATTTTGTGCACATACTATCTTTTACCGCACCCGCCACCAAAACTGGTTTCCCTGTCTTGTCTCGTTGATAAAAGTTATATTAATGGTGACGCCTCATTTTCACTTTTAACTCAGTTTTTTGTTTGAAAGGTGAAGGCACCTTGATGCTGAATGTTTGAATATAGACATGCTATTTTTAGCGACTAGATCCCTTCCTCTCCCCTTCTCCCTTCGTATATCGGGTTTGTTTTCTTCTTCACGTTTACAGGAGATGGCTCTAACGTAGGACGATATACATCTGGGAATGTCTGATTGCTGATAAATAGAGTATACTGTATGTTAGTTCGCAAGGTGCCCAATGAGCGACATCTATATCGGTTGTCTGTCTGGCCTTTTTTTCGACGAACAGCGCGTGCATAGTTCTTCCGTTTCAATATCATACATCCGTTGTTACTTAGCCTATTGCTCACGTGTTTGTGTGTGTATGTGTGTGAAGGAGGGCGATTACTCTGAGGTTGCCTAACCATAGGTTGCAAAATTGATTTTGATTCGAATTTACTGTCATTAGGGATTGGTACCATGGTATCATGCCTCCTGTCAACATTTTCATTCGGCAATTTTGTGTTATACAATAAAGCAAATGTCTCCGTTTACCAACCAGCTGACTATTATAACAAGTAGTTCACTGCGTTGATACTGCTTCTTTACTTATCCAACTGTACATATATCTATATATTCTTACCTGTTGCCTGCTTATGAGTTTTAAGTCTGTCGATCACGTTCGTGATATCATCCTTTGTGGAACCGTTCATCTTTGTCAGACTGTTTCATTCGTCTTGTATCCTTTCCCGGTTGCATTATCTAGCAGACATCTTACCCAGTCGGGAGAACTGCATGGAACATGAACCCGAATGTTACTGCTTGCCATCCTGCCTATCTTCATCACAATCAGCAGCAGCAACAACAACAACAGGCAGCGATTTACAAAGATTACGGCCAAACTCCTGCGTACACTCCTACCCCGCAAATGGAGGACTCCGTAACTTATCCTGCGGGATCATTTCCATCGCATCCTTCTTACGCGTACGCACGACATCCAAATCAAGGAGGACCGGCATTCTTTACACATCCACAACAACAACAGCAACGTGTTGGACAGCATCCTGTAGTCCTGTTGCAACAATCGGCGTCCCAACAGCATCAACTCTGTGCTCTCCCTTCCAGTCATCCCCTTCACACTCATCGCCCCATTTTAACTCAGACGACGAAGTCCTATTTAACGCAACCGCAGAATTTGCCTCCCTCTGCCCCATTTGTCCAACAGCAGCGGTATCCAGCTTATGGCCTCAGTAATTATGGTTCAGTTAATCAGCCGAGTGAGGCCGTTCATGTACCAATTCACGACAATTTCCGGCTCTCCGGCACAGAAATGAATCCCACATGGCCAACTATTGACCAGTCACCTGCAGAATCCGGTTCTCGTGTCACTCCTGCTGTTCCTGCATATGCATTCCAGCCAGAATGCCGGCGTGGTCTCGACGGAGACCATAGTCGTCATCTGAACGCCAACCCAACGCTCACTGAATGCTCTACCGCATACGATCAATCAGTTGAACATGGTTTTCAGTTTAATCTGTCCAAGACTACACGTTTGGCCTCTGACGTTCCTTCTTTGTCCGATTCTGTCAAGGACTACGCGGCCAACCTTCCATGTGCGAACTCCAGCCTGTATGTGCCATGTTCGACTAGCGGGACCCAGTCTATTGGGCTGCCGGCAAATGACTGGTTGCCTTCACAACCAACTGGTGAACCTTTGGAGCCGGTCATGCCAAGCTTTTCACTCACAGACAATCCAACTTGAGTGTGAGTTTGTCGAAATTTTGTCCGTACTGACTTAGCCACTCCATCAAACAGGTATGTTTATTATGTATGCATACCGTCAGAGAGGATCTCGGACTAGCGAAGACGGCCCTAACCTTAAAGATAGATATATCCCTGATGATAGGGCCGTCTTTGCCAGACTAGGGTTCTCTCTGACGATAGAATCGTCGCTCTGAAGCTTAGGAAATGAACAGGTAAGTCAGCTGTTAGAGTAGTGTTCCTCTGCTGCTGTCAACCCAGGTTAAAGTAAATAAACCAGCGTGAGTTATTCGACCCCATTTGATGTTACCAAAGAGTTTGAAACGATGAATTCATTCGCTCAGTCCCAAGGGATGTATAGACTACATGGCGGTTGGACCGTGTACCAAGGACACCTGCTGACCTTCTGCTACATTAAACACTCCCCACAGATGCCGCATCAGATGGACAGATAAACAGTGATGTTGTGGAGACAGTTACCAACAGGTCCGTCCTCTTGAATAGGATCTTCTTGATTTACGTGGTTGAAGAGATTGGGGGTGATGGTGACTAATCAGGTTGAGTAGTGGCCTGAAGTGTATACTTGTCTGACTGAGTTGTCTATCGTGTAAGTGTAATCCATGTAGCTGGGTTGTGAAGATTGCCGGGAAGTTGTTTTGCAAACGCCACCCTGATCTCATCTGCAACTCGTTCGTTTGCTTGATAGATGTTGGCTGATTGATGTTGATTATTTGGGTTTAGATTTCTGGTTTTTACACAGTTAGTTCCATTTCTTCTCACTTTTTGTCATAAGCTAGGGCTTCCTGCCTGTTCTTCTTATAACTGTATGCTACTTAGGTTTCAATTTCAACCATTAATGCATTGCTGTGAACGCAGACGATACTGTTGTCTTGACCGGAACATGTACATATGGTTAACACAGTCGTTTCTCATGGGTGTCTTTTGAGCTAAGTTCCAGTGCGACTTAGTTATCGTGTCTTAATTTGGAGTGTACATCCGGCCTAATAATTGGAAGAACGTACGCAAGTGAAATCGAGTTCAGTAATCATCGAAGTCACATAATTTGCGTGGGTGCAAGTGAGAGAGTACGTGTGTTGCCTGTCGATCGCATGTGTTGTCCAGTCGGGACACTACCGGATCAGCCAGCGAGACAGCGGCAACACGTGTTACGAGTCTCGTGATAGTCTGCGACTAGGGATATTAGAAGCCGGTGATTAATCAGGTTCTGTAAAATAAATGTTTCCGTTTTTTAGCTGCGTTGTTTGTTAGTCATGGTAGTGAAGGCCGCAAGTAAGGTACTACCTGATAGGTGCAGTTTGCATTTCACTGATAGCTCTGTTGTTTGTCAACAAAATGTATGCGCCTTGATGATAATCGTTTGAGTTCAGACACTGAGTTTTCAGTTTTCTAATACTAACTCATTTGCAAGTTAGCTCTGCCATCTACTTCAAACCCAATGAAATCCGTAGATCAGCACTGATGATTAGAGCACTAATTTTAACTGCACAGAAATTGTCTACCTCAAAGCTACTGGATGACAGTATACATTTCATAATGTACGCAACTAACTTGCAAATGACCTACAAATATCCGCATCTGTTGTTCCTGTGGTGGGATATGTGGTCTGAGTTCATCGGATTCACATACGTGACAAGTGACAACAACAATGAAACGGATAGTGTCCCTCTTGTGAATTTTGACCATTTTGAACACGTATTACTCATGTCTACCATACCTTATTGGAAATGCCATCCCTAGCCTCCCTTTATCCATAAATTAGAACTGTCTGTTTTCTGTGGTACTATTGTAATTAGGTCTCCTTAGGAATAACCGAGATACTACTTTCGATAATGATGACGTTAATGTTACACCATTGAAAATTTATCTAGGTTGTATTGTACTGTTCCCACTTTTCCATAATGACTCACTTTTTTCGTCACTCACTGAATAAAAATCGCCTATAGCTTATTGCTCGCATCACTGTTGAAACGTCTTGCTCATGTCGTCCAGGCGCACATATGGTGATCGATAATTGCCCGAACTTCTCCCTGGACTTGTTTCAAGCCGTTTTATCACAAAAACATACTACTTGCAAATGTGGTTAAGTACTATGAACCATGTACAACTTGCCGATCGGGCGAATGTTTCCACCATCGGGTTAAGAACACTCAGGCCTTACTGAATTGCGTAGTAGTCTTAATCCATTTTGTTAACGGATAAATAGATACGGTCGAACTCCACTAGGTGGAGATGTGCTCTGATTGTTGTGTCCTTTCATCCGAACATTTTACCACACGCAATAGGCGATATTTCCATAGCATGACTGAGGATGACGACATTTTGCGGTTTTTTTTGATGGTCCGCTATTTCTCAACCTAGACTTTGTGTGGGACTCGGCTGTTCATTGAAATTTCCTGCTGCCTCCCTCGTAGAGAGCTTCCGATAGAAAATGCCTATTCGTGAACATCTTTAAATGCTTGAACGTTCTATATTTCAGATGAAGTTCACTCTTTGCATTCTTCTTCATCTGTATGATATTCTGAAATGGGTTCTAGGTGGTTCTGACATTTTTGGAGTGCAGTCTCTGCTAAATGATTCATTGATCGGTATTGAGTATGTAGACGACATCTCTGTACTTCGTTCATCTGCATAAAAATTGTATGTTTTGTATGTACTTTGTGCCATCAAAGTATAATGTTGTTTCGTAAATGCTTCTCCTCTGATCCCTACTCTGTTGCAATAGGCAGGCCTGAAGCTTCTGATCATTTCATCTACCCGATTGGTGTCTTGTTATCGATTTACGACACTGTTATCATTATGGCCCTGAGTGTAGCTAAGTGTGCGGATTTGAAAATCTCCTACATTGCTAAATCATTCGGAGACCTACCAAAGATAAGGTTTAAAACACGTGTATATGACTAGAGACCTCGTTCATCCGAACGGAATTTGCATAAAAGGCTTTGGTTTTCAATCACTGTTGCTTTCATCTGTTGACTCGTATCAGTTGGATTGACAGAATGGGAAACGCAGCAGTCGGTGGTTAGCGTGTATTCGGTATGCTGAATTTCTCGATGATCAAGGTAATGGATATGCAATCTGCTGTAGTTTAGTCACATACCGGGTTAGTGGCTGTCGACGATTGGAAGAAATCACAAACCAGTTAAATAATGATAAGGTCACGGGTTATAAAAGCCTTGGGCAATATAAACTGATCGTCACCCACAGTTGGTCACGTGATCACAGAGTTTTCCAGTAGAGCCCCTTTTAAAAGAATCGCTATATTCGAGTTTTGATCTTGTTAGAGGTCGTCAGTACTGCATATACCTTTGCTATGACCGAAAATAGAACTCCGGCCACGCTTTCCTGAGGCAACCATGTTGGCCACTGTGTCTCTGGCCTCACATTTGACACGGTCGAAGTATCATATCTGAAAGCTCAACCGCTTCCACTTGTGATTATTACTCAGATTACCGGATCGTTTTGAGAGAAGACACAGCGACCGGAGTTCAGGTCTCCACCGTGACAAGCATATGCATTACTGACGAGCCTTAGCAAAAGTGAAACTCGAGTCCAGTGCTTCTTTTCGAAGGGGACTGACTGAGCAGTCTATGGGAATACAGTAGCTGTTGTCACTTTCGAGTGATGTTCAGTATATAGAAGTGCCTTTACATCAGTAAACCAGCGGCAAACAGGAAGAGCAGAACTGGTTCTAAAGTAATTATGGTACTGACGTTTACGTTGTTCAGCAACATTTCATCATTGTTTCATTGTTTGTCGCAACTCAGTAGATGATATTCTCTTGGTAATCGATACAGAATGTGATTTATTCCACTGTGAGTTGGGTGGGTGGAAATGGATGGTACTCAATGGTAGACTGTGAACAGTGACCGATATTTCACTTACTGTGACTTATCACTTCACTCGTGACACATGGAATGCAGCCCTCATAACGACATGGGGATGATTTTCCAGGCATCTCAACAGCTCTTCTACGAATTTCAACGCGAGAGGAACTGTTTGCTGTCGGTTAGTATCTGTTTCCTACTGCTCGAATTCGCTGTTTTTTTAACTCATACTGTAGATTTTGGAGACCTGAATCTTATAAAAGAACCGTTTTGACATAGTGAAAAAAAATGGACAAAGATTGTGAACTAAGTGGCAGTGCAGCATTACTCTCCTAGTAGAATAGCAGAAAACGATTATTGTTTTTCTGGTACGTAACAGGCAGAGTAGAAGTATTTCACTTTTGAAAAAAAGCGGGAAGCGTATTTCCCATTCCCCTGCAAAACTGTCACTTAGACTTATTTACACCATAAACTTTGTTTTGCGTTTTACAGTATTTCCAAGAAGAGAACAAGAACTTTCGTAATAAAAAATGGACAAAATATCGTTATCATCATAGACAGCAATACATCAGTTATTCACACTGAAGCTTAACTACCACACAACCACTAATAAAAAACCCACATGAGAAGAGAGTAGAAAAAAAGAACGAGGGGAATGGACCTAAAATAGCTACGTCTATATTCAAACATACAACATCAAGGCGTTTACACCTTGCAAACAAACAACCGAGCTACCTTATGATCACTGCTCAGCGTCATTAAGTGCACACACTTCACAGACAACTCGGTCAAACAACGACAACATTCACGCCACTGAGTTCGGTTAGCCGCCATCTCACCTGACGTCTCAAGCCATCGACTCTGTAAGTCGCGAAGGCCCCAGCTCGGAAGAGGAACCCGATCTACAGTGACCAAACCGTTTGTGAACGATTTCATTTGTCTACGCCAGGTCATCGTCTGTCCATCTCGCACCTTACGCCAGTCAGCCGAAGCGTCGACAAACAGTGCTCGGTGTAGCAAACGACTAACTGGCATCCTCAGCACATGACCTAACCACCTAAATCTGTGCAAATGTGGTGACTGAACAAAAGAACTCGTTTGACCATCAGTGCCAAACAGCCGCTTCCTAACCTCATCGTTGCTTACTCGTTGGTGTCACCCGATACGAGCAATTGAACGCAGACATCGGTGGTCAAGCACCTGAAGACGGTTCACTTCCTCTACCCTGATCGGATACGTTTCACTGCCGTAAAGTAATACAGCCCTCATTTTTGTCTGATATACGCGACCCTAAAGCTTCAGAGAGATACCTTTCTGTCGTCATAAGTGCCTCAGATTAGTAAACACCACTATAGCCTTGAAAAAACACGCCTCTATTTCATTCCCTACACCTCCGCCGCCGCTGATGCAGTTTCCCAGATATACAAATCGGTCAACAATCTCCACGACTTCATTGTCTAACATTAATTGTACATAATCACAGTAATCTTGCAGAAGCACTTTGCATTTTGAGGCTGCAAATCCCCTTCCAAAGTACTCAACAGAACGTGAAATTGCGTTTAGCGTTGTTTGTGCTCCTTGAAAGTTTACAAAACAACAACACCTTATCGTCAGCATAGTCAAGATCAGTCAGCCTTTCATCGGGTAGGAGGTCCACACCGGCATCATTCGAGTGCCACAGACAGTCCTCTATTATTTCATCCATGACGAAATTGAACAAAAATAGTGAAAGAGGACAGTCTTGACGTACGCCGCTCATGGTGCTGAAACTATCAGACAGCTCACCGCAAACCCTAAGCTAAGCCGAAGTATGAGAACAAAGCGCCGACACTACGTTCACATTCTTGGTCGCTACACCCCTGCGTTTAGGCGACTCTAGAAGTGTAGATCGATCCACCGAATCAAAAGCCCATTTATAGTCGAGGAATACGGCAATTGTTGGTCGACGGTACACATGATGCTGCTCCAAAATTTGACGAAGGGTAAAAATATAATATATATACTTGCCCAGGGCGAAACCCTGCCTGTTCTTCTCTAATGTTTAACCCCCGAGCTGCAGTGAGTCGACGAATTAGAATGGATGCCAGAACGCTGGAAATGACTGAGGTCAAACTAATTCCCTCATGGTTTTCACAAGAATCCCGGGCTACTTCATAAATATGGGAACTATTATCGCGTGACCCAAGCACGGAGGAATGGTCTCTGTCATCCACACAAGTTGAAACAGCTGAGTCACGGCCTCTACCTCTACCCTCTTTGAAAAATGCCTGCACGATATCATTTGGACCA